>VYZQ01012126.1:48895-60742 GCA_013400655.1 Mystacornis crossleyi | reverse complement strand
ATTGCCTGAAATAACACCTAACTTCTATGGATCTGCTACATTATTCATATTTTGCTGTGGAGAATGACCTGTTCTCCCTCTTAGATAGGGAAGGAACTACAAGTAGTTCTACTGGAAAGGTGAAGGGTAGTTTACGTATTTTTCTGCAATACTATGGTGATCATTCATAGTAAAAGTCCACAATAGGTTATAGCTTACCAATGGCTTATCACTTCATCAGATGTAGGAGATGAATATGATACATCACAAAACATTCCCTATCAGTACTCCCTTTGTAAGCACTTCAACACCAAAAAGCAGGGAGAAACTACGTCATCATCCGGAAAACACGCCTAAAGGCAGGAAGGAAGAGTGGGAGCTGGAGCTGCACACAAACCTGATTCACGCAGCTGCTTTTCGTGAAATCTCAGATTTGCAAAGGTGGAAGGCACAGAGTGAAAATATGGGCCTGTGTTTTGCTGTGGTTTGATCAATTAGTGCAGCTGTCCTGGACCTGAAGGAAAAGTTCAAAAACCTTTGTGCCTCTGAAATAAAAGAGCTGTGAGGAGGCTGACATGGTACTCCCTCTACTCATGACATTAATGCATAGAGAAAGGTGCAACTCCTGGCAGATTCTCACAAAAATGAACTCTCACTAGGGGCTGATTCATCACATTTTTGGCTTCAACCAGTTCAACTTTTTAAACATTTAGAGATCCTTTTAATTTCTCTGCTATACTTTGTTTCCATAATTCTCATTCATACATATTTCTCTTTATATTTATTTATTCTCTTTTATTTCTGGCTCTCTGTATCAAGCCATAATAAAAATTACTATGCTCTTTCTTTTAAGACCTCAAATACACTAATGTGGCTGCACTTGTTTTTTTGTTTATTATGGAATCACAGAAATCAGCATTTACAGACCATTTTATATGTCCAAAGTATCACACAGACATTAACTAATGCCTTTTACACTGGATTTGCCACACTGCATCAGACCACCAGCCAGTCTAATCCAACATCTTGTTACCGGCAATAGCCAACTGCCAATGCTTCAGAGGAAGCAAATGCCACCAACTGCCCCCAAAACAGTTACAGCCCTCTTCCAGCCCAGTGCCTGTGACCGACTGGTTCCAATCTTTTCAGGCTCCGGGTTCTGAAGAAGGAGGTGAAACATTTTCTCTTTATTACGTGTGTCAATAAAGGAAGGTCGGGAGCTGCCACCATCAGAGCACCTCTCCCCAAGGCACAAAGCTTATGATCTAAACCCAGGTATTTTGGCACAATTTTCCTGATGTTTGCTTTCAGGTTTCTTGAATAGAAATGAAAATAAATAATTCATGGGAACATTTCATTTTTGGTAATAGAAATTTAAAAGCATAAAAGCTGCAAAATTCCACTGGAAGGTCAAAGCATGCTTATTTTGTGCAGCCTCATCTGATTAAACAATTAATTTCTTATCCAGTGATTATGGATGTTGCTTTTACTCCACAGAAGGAGTTTTACTATCACATAAGTCTTAGTCCATCGGGACACTCCTTTCTGGCAGAGACACCAATAGGATTTGGTCAGGCTCACTGGCACAGGGCTGGGGAAAAGGACAGCCCACACATGGGGGCAGTGAGACACCCCACACCACATCTTGCCCTGGTTCCTTTGGCAAACCTGCAGCAGTGGGATGGCAGTGGAAGCTGGGCTGGAGAGGACATTTTTACAACAATATAAAACATCTCTCGTAGTGATGCAAATGCACGTTGTTCTGCATGCCTTGATAGGCCCCACAGGGACAGCTGCTGCCCACCAGATCCAGACCTGCCACTGGATTATTCAGATAAAAGAAACATATTTTAATCCCAGACCTGAAATTTGTATTCTGTCATTCAAACTGCCGAAAGCCCTTCACAACCTTGTGAAAACAAATGGTACTTCTTACCTTCCTGCACACATCTAACCATTCCTTCCATCCCATGGTGGGATGTAGTAGGTTGATGCTGGCTGGATTCCAGGCACCCACCAAAATCTCTCTATTGCTCCCCTCTGCAGCTGGACAGGAAGGAGAAAATATAACAAAGGGTTCATGAGTTCAGGCCCAGGAGAGATCACCCATCAAATACCATCATGGGCAAAACCAGGCTGTACTAGAGATATTAATTGAATTTACTAGTAAAAAAAATCAGAACAGGACAATAAGAAGTAAAATAAAACCTTCAAAACACCTTTCCTCCACCCCTTCCTTCTTCTTGAGCTCTACTTTCTCCCACAGCAGTGCAGAAAGACAGAGAATGGGGGTTATGGTCAGTTCATCACCCATAGCTTCACCCATGGCTGCTTTGGGAAAGGAATCCTTCCCCAGTTGCACTATGGGTCCCTCCCACTGGAGACAGTTCTCCATTAACTTCTCCAACTTGAGTCCATCTCACAAGCAACAGCTCTCTGCAAACTGCTGCAACGTGAGTCCATCCCACAGGCAACAGTCCTGCTCAAACTGCTGCAGTGTGGGTCACTCTTCCACAGGGTGCAGTCCTTCAAGGACAGGCATTACCACCGTTTCTAACTAGCCCAGCCTTGATCAGAGGCACATCCATGTGTGAAGCCACCAGGGACTGGCTCTGCTGGACATGGAGGAAGCTTCTAGCCACTTTTCATAGAAGCCACCCCTGTACCCCTCCCCCCTGCTACCACAGCTTGGCCATGCAAACCCAATACAACTTCAAAAGTTACTGAAGTCTGTTCAGGTGCCACATATCTAACATGACTCCAATTTCAAGGTAACTTCACTTCTGGGAGAAGCCACTGATAAAATATGATTTCTGATGGCAGTGCTGAGCTGAAAAAGGTCTCATGACAGTCTAAGCACTATCAGAGGAGAAAAACCATAGTCTAAAAGATAATGTTACCTCAGGCTGTCACACAATCTCACAATCTATCCTTGGCCATGAGCCCTGGTAACATTACCATCCTATGTGACCTCCTTCTCCCCAGCACTATGTGCCCCTGCAGACAAGGCAGGAGTGCTGTACCTGCTCCATGCCATTTGTTCTCTTCTCCACATTGCTGCCCAGCCAGCAAACCAAAAGACTAAGACAGCTTCACTCTAAGAACAGGCTGTTACAGACATCCTTCAGCTCCCAGCCCAGTCATCAAAGACCTTTTGGCTTCACAGGACTCTCATAAACCTTTTTTTTCTCAGAGAGAGCTCTTACTGCTACGATGCAGGAGAGCTACTCACCTTCTTCTGTTTCCATCAACCCCCCACATCCAGATTCCAGTGGGAAAGCAAGTAGCTGGCATCACACCAGAGATGCCTTTTGTTTCTTGGAGCTGCCAGCATGCCAGGCCTCATTCTAGCAAACAGCATCTCCCACTTGGGCACACATGACAGCCACGCACACTCTTGTTCCTTTGCCTTCTTGCTGGTAACACCTCTGTGACCTACTCATTGGCAACTTGTTTGAAATAGGATTTGTGCAGGAGCAAATCAGTTTTTAAGTGCTTTCAAAATCCTCACAGCCCATTAGCCTCCTGTACATTATACCTCTCTTGTTTGCTTTTGTTTTTTCCCCACTTCCTTCTGCACACATCTCCTGTTCTGCTAGCCCTGGTAACATTTCCAGTATCATACACTGGAACCCACACACATCTTTTGTGTTTAGCAGGGCATTATTCATGATTACTATTCAGAGTAGATGTAAACAGAGCAGCTCGTCTCCAAAAGACTATTAAAGCAATATGGGAAAAACAAGAATAAAAGAGAAACCTTGGCACACCATCTGCCCTTCTGCCTTGCTAGGGCACTTGAGTTCCTAGTCTGCTGATGAAGAACAGGTAAGGCTAAACCTGGCTATAAGCATCATCCTTACCATGACATTTCCCTTCCTGGAGTACAGCAAACATGAACTGCATTAAGAGATTTTCCCTTTCTGTGACTTGAAATGCAACATGCAGTTGTGGAGCAGTCGCCAGGGCCATCGTGCTGTCGTGGGAGCCAGAAGACTCAGCTCACAACCTCGAGTTTATAGGGATTTGGGTCTTGAAGCTGCACTATGTTTGTTCTGTACACATAGGCCTGTACCGGAGAAGCTCAAAAAAAATCATCTTCTGGAAACTACCCAGAGCTTTTCTCTCTGAGGGAAACAAATGAGGCCTTAATTAATTTTCTTTCAAATACAGCAAATTGACTTCTGCTCCAGTTGTGCTAGTTTCAGGCCACACAGCACAATGGTATTAATTCCACTTCACTTAAGGGCTAAATGTTCAGAGCAAGGAAAAGGGAGTTTCCTGTAGGTCTTGCTAATGTTGAAGTCAACAACCAAACCACCCTGGTTTTCACAGGAGCGGTTTCTTCAGAGCCTGCATTTCTGAGGGTGACTGTGACATGCCCCTGGGTTAGCACAGCAAAATGCAGGATACATGAAAGGCACTGGCTGAGCAACTTGCCTGGTCCTTTGCATATTTCTAAAGGTCTGCCACTTCCTGCCTCAAATTTCATTTCACAGGCTCAAAGATAGAAGCGCTTTTAGTGCCCTGTCCTAAGGCTAGCTTACTGGCTCGCTGATCATCCTAACTAGCCCTGGTGTCTCAAACTCAGTTTAATCTTTCTTAACACCAGAGTCTTGCCTGCAGGATTTCCCAACACTGGAATAACACACAGTGTTCTGCACAGGGTCTCCTCAGTAGCTTGCAAACCAGTGGTGTATTCCTCATCTCTCCTCACCTCTATCAGAGACACTTTGCCCAATAAACCAGAAGATCACATTTGCCTTCTTAGCATTTGCTTCATTTGGATACAATCAGCACCTACCCCATGTCCCAGAGAATTACACTCAAATCCCAGCAGAACAATTTGCCTGGACACCGTGCCACTGTACAGCTGCACAGGTATCTCACTGTGGTGTTCTTCAGTGCCATGGACCTGTATTAGCACCATCTCACGAATCTCATCCCTACACTGTGCTAAAAAGCATGAGAGTTGGAAGAAAAAAGTTGTACAACAAAACCCAAATCACTGAGTCCACTGAGACTGTTAGTTCAAGGAGAGAAACTGCAGGATCTGACCTATATACACATGCATAGGAAGCACCAATTCTACAAAACTGTTGTGGGAAACTATCCATCCCTTTAGTATGTTCAATGATACAGCAGCTGCATCACTGCTTATGTGTTACAGTAGAGGTAAAGGGGATCACTTGCTTGTCTGAGGGATTCTGCTTCAAAGAGGATAAAAGACAAGACCTCCTTCACCATAAAATCCTGTAAGCAATTTAAGTTACCTTCCAACCATCTTGAAATCCTCCCACTGCCAAGTTTATCTAATATATTTAATACAGGGTTTCATTATCACATTGGCTATGCACTGCTTAGGGAAGGTGCTATTATTCCTCATCACAGATGGAAGAGGGCGGTACAGATCCCATAGATACCAACTCATACCACTTGCTCAGTAAAAAAGTGACAAGCAAAGAATTGAACCTGTTCCTGTTTAACACCCATTGTTCTCAACCCTTCCTTCTTTCCAACAACTTCATGTTCCATGATTTCCCGAAAAGCAGCCAAATTTACTCTCAGCTTCTCTTCTGTCAACTCTGAAAATTAAATTAAGAAAGTCAGGCATCTCTTGACTTTTTCGTCAAAATTAAGGGTAGCTGTAGAAGTCTTTCTATTACACAGCTGATTTTTGTTACAGGACATTTGTTAACTTCTTGGATTTCCACCTGTTCTTTCCACATGATTTTGTATCATTTGGCTACACAGACTCTGTACACCTCAAGGAAGCAGCCAATCTTCATTTTCTTTTCTTTATATAAAACTCAGCCCTTTTCAAGCTGCATAATGAAACTACTGTCTGCTGATTTTCATATTTTCTGAGGCAACATCTGGCATAAAAAGTGATTGCAAATACGATCAGAGTTAGGAAGATTTTCTTCTAGCAGTCTTCCAGCTGGGTTTATTCCCCGAAATCAGCCCAATAGAAAAGAAAAATCTATTTGGCACTGTCTCCAGTTGCAATTACTCATTCTTCAGGTAGAAAACTTTCCCCTCTTGGGGAGGTTTTGTTGACATGGGATTCATATGATGGGTTCTGAACTGCACTGGAACTGGTATGGCCTTTGGGGTTCTGGACAGATGCTCTCTGATGCCTAAGGAATTCAGAATCCCAGCTCATGCTGTAAAAGAATAATAGAGTTTATCCCGTCCAAAGTCTAAACATATAGCTATAGGTATGACTTGAGGAATTTAAAAGTAATCCTATCATTACGGGTAGTAGGCTTCAGCTGCAGACATTCGCCCACAATTAAGCAGAATTACTCATAAGGGGCTTTGGCCAAAGTCATGGCAGTGTTGGCAGCCCAGGCCATGGCTAAACAGTGTTAAAACAGCAGGGGCAACTCGGGCCGGGGCAACTCAGGCCTGGGCAACGTCCTGTGGACCTAATGTGAGTGAGTGATGCAACCCTGCCCATGTGTGTTCACTTTGCCTCCATGAGTGGGATATTCGTCCTCCAGTTCTCCTGAACTCAAGAGCAGGCATCATGGGTTTAACAGCTCTGCCTTTCTCCCCAAGCCATATCAGACATCCAAGCAGGCTGAATGCAAAGGCCCCATATACATCCTTTACAATCCATAAGCATGGGTGTATGGATAACAAAACAAGGAAAGGTCCAGCTTCCAAACCCTAACCCTTGTCATGCTCTCTGATGTGCATCACTCCCAGATGAGAGCAGAAGCAAACAGCAAATCTCTTCCTTCTGTCTGCCAGTTCCTTGGCACTGTATCATGAGGCAAGACCAAGTACAATTGAGGAATGGAAAAGTAGCTCATATTTAAATTGGAATATTAAATACTATGTTCTGATGCCTGTGTTCTGATGTGGCTTCCGACGGGCGAAGGAAGAGTGCTGTGAGATTTCTGCAGTTCTAAAAATACCTAACCGATAAAATCCAAGCAGTGGTGAAAACAGAAATCATACAAAAAGAGAAAGAATCTTACTATTCAGCTAATAAACACCTCAGATTAGTCAAAATGAAAATAATTTAAAATCTCCTGTCTTAATCTGACAGTTTGTTCTGTTTGATTACACTTTGCATTTTACTTCCCTTGAAGAGCATCACCAGCAATGTCATATTTCCCACTGTTCTTCAATAGCTTCATGTTGTGATCTCCAGGCTGTGCTAGAATAAATAGCGCAGCTTGGAAACTGAAGCAGCACGCAAGACTGATCATTTGCTCAAAACCAACAGTTTTCAAGTAAATGAATGGGATGTAATTGCATTTCAGCTTCAGCTTGAAAATGTAACCATGTAGCATTAGGATGTAACCTTCCTGTTGAGTTTACACGCAATGGCAGTTGCTTATTAGAGACTATTCTGGGTCACTGCACTATTTGTATATGGATAGTAGCTCATGCACATGTAGTTTGTAGTCCTGCATGGCGCACTCCAGTGGTGTACTCTGACCTCTCACGACAAAGACATCCTCATACTAATGTCAGGTATTTGTTTACCTCGTCTTAAGTTCGCTCTGTGACCTTGGGGCCAAATCCTGCAGGATTCACCGTGTGCAAGGGCTCCATAACTCCCTCATGACCCATGAGTTCTCTAAAGAAGCAAAGCCTGACCAGAAGAACTGAGTGCCTTAGGTTCAACAGCCACATCTGGGGTTTGGTTTGTGCCAGTATATGCCAACATTCTAACTGCTCCAGAAATAACCACTGACAACAGAATATCCCAAAAACCTAATAAAATCTACTCTCACATCTATATTGTTTCCATGGAAATATGCAGTGACAAGGTTTTTCCCCCTCATTTCCTCTGCCAGCCTACCATATTTTTTTCAAACAGCCCTGGTAACTGACGAGGTTTACCCAAATACAAAACTATTGCAGATGTGCCAAACTTGCACGAAGCCAAATAGAGAGTTGTTCAGCATGACTCCAAGAAAGCATCCATGCAGCAACACTGCTGCCAGTCCTTAATACAGAGAGAGACAACTCTGCAGATCCTTTCAGCCAGGGACCAGCAAAATGTTTTAGTTACTGAGGACTAACTGGTTTCGGTGAGACAGCAAACAGCACACCCCATGGTGTTACCCAGCAAGATAAACACAAATAACAATTCACCATCAGCACACTGGCCTTAGACTCCAGGTTTATACTAGAGTGAAAGATACAATATTTGCAGTGCAAGTCTGTCCCCAGTGGCTGCCAAACATTTTGCTTCTGGCAGTAGCCCTCTGCATCGCCCCCACCATATGTCACCATTCTCAACTACCTCCTCACGCCCCGTCTCTTCTCTGCTTCCCTACTCTGTGCATCTGCCCCAACCAGAAGCTCCATTTCCCTAGAGACTCCAGTGAAAGTCAGCCAGAGATGACAACATTAGGCAGAGCCTCTGGGCTGTGAGTGGTGGGGACGGTGCCCCAGCTTTGGGTAGTTACTTTGAAGTCTCTCAGGATGCTGTGCACTCACCACACCAGAACAGCCTGGCAGGGGGCCACAGAGGAGGGAGGCCTTGCCCACATCTCCCTGGAAGGCAGTCTGTGGCAGCAGGAGCAAAGAAAATGTCCATCCTGCCATCCATGGAGGAAGGGAAAGGCAGGCTGTGCCAGGACTGCAGGCAGAGCAGAAGCGCAGAGTGACAAAAACCGAAGGCAAAGCATGGGAAAAGTAAAAAAGAAACCAACACTGAAATCTCACGGAGGACTTTGGCTTTCGTCAGGTTGTTACACGGACATTGTGGCATGCTGGGCTTTGGACCTTGGCTACCAGACAAGCCCAATGTATAAAGTCAAATGGGACTTTATGTTCAGCATTATCACATAGCAGGCTGTAAAATCGCTCAGGTGGATGGGCTGCAGGACTATAAACAAAGGATTATGGCATGTGACAAGTGGCTGTTCAGAGGGAAAGAACCAGGAATACCACGGCGATGAGGATCAATAAGACATTAGACTGAGTGCCTCATTAAAGTTTTAAATTAGTGCTTAAACCATCCAGCTGACAGAAGAAGGTTGTGCTGGAGAGGCTCTGGTGTATCCTGGGAGAGGGGCAGGACCTGCATCTGGGCAAGGAAGGGACATATTTGGGCAGATGCTTGGTGCCTGTGTCCTAGCAGCAGCTAGGAAGAGAAGGGCAATATGCCTGGGGAGATACCAGCAAAAATTGTATCAGAGGGCTCCTTACTCTCCTCTCCCCAAGGCTGTCACTTACCCCTTATCCGCAGGGCTCAGGAAGGTGTAGGAGTAATCTGGTGCAAAACCAGGAAGAGTCTAAGGAAGAGGGAATAGACTGAGAGCTGAAGTAGCTACACAATAGGTCAGGGTCACGGTTGTCCCAACAGTGGTATAAACAGCCTGAGACAGAGAGGAGAAATTGCAAACTAGATGAAGACAGGATTCAACCTGGGAAAAAAAGGCTATTTAGCAAGGGGAAAACAATTCACCAACTAACATTCCTCTTGGCAGAGGAGGGAAAAGTTCTGGAAAGTCAAACTATGTTTGATCTAGCCTTAGGAGAGAGAGAAAAATTAGAGAAGGGACACAAAGAAATTAGCGGGAGGAGGAAGGCAACACACCAGCACCAGGAATGAGCACACAGCTACCCTGCCAGGCAGCACAGAGCTGAGTGCTGGGCAGGAGCCCACTGCCAAGTTCAGGGCTGTGGCTACCATGAGAGTCTGACATACTGGGAGGAGGCAGAAGGTGATAGCTCCTTGTGCAATTATGGGGGATTGATTTGTCATGACAGTATGTGTTCCTTGTCTCTGAGGGGACATGAAAACCATTTACAAACATTTGTAAAGCATACACCCAAGCAGGAGGGAGCGCAAATTATTTACAGAAGACAAAACAAAGAGAGGGAAAACCGAGCTGAAAGTAACTTAAAAGCTTTTACCAATGAGCTGTAGTAGGCTGTGAAATAGCTGTCATGAAGAGAGCAGAAAAGAACCCAGGTATGGGCAGTTTTCAACTTGAGTGGGAAGAAAGGAATTAGTACATGAGCAATGGGAGGCATACAGAAGAATTTGTCAAAGTGATACAAAAATTTCCACCCTCTCAATCTGTAGTTCCAGTTTTCCACTGCCCTGCATCTCTCGCCATCATTAGTAGTCATGCAAAACAGGAAAATGTTTATTAAAGAGTAACCTTATAGTACTGCTCCACCCGAGCACATAGATTTCTAGACATATCTAGCCAACAGAGAATTAGGCTTTATAACTGTGTCTGGGAAAATGACTCACTAGCAGTGATCCACTTAAACTCCTCCAGTGATCTCCTCCTTCCCCATCCCAAATCTCCTTTAGTGTTGATGAAGTAGGGATATGATTCCATGTTTGGATAGTTTGTGTTAATGTCTCCTAAAGACACATCCAGCTGCTTCTAAAAATCTCCTGATAAATCCTTTTTAATTGCATTTGGGAGACCACTTACGGGGCTCCCAAAGATCCACAAGGAAACCTGAAAAGATCAAAGCCCAAATACAGTCCCAGTGAAGGCTGAAATAGCAACCTGCCAAAGACTTGCAGGAGCCTACACCTTACCCGGCATATACACTTACCAGCTTACTATTTCCCATGAGGAGGGAACACGGCTATGGCTTAACAGCTACAGTGCTACAGCAAGTATTTATGGTTAGCCCCATCAGCCAGAAAGCTGGGCTCTTCGGACAGCAGAGAGCTGTTCCCTGGCCTGAGGATTTTTCTCATGACTAATATCCAAGTTTTATAGCTGTCCCCTGCTGACTATCATGATGATGAATGAATGAGATCACACTAGTCAATATGGCTTATTGGAGTTTGCTCACTTGCTGTGGATGTATCATTACCCTGTGCATTCATCAGCACAGGGAAGAGCATGATTCAAAGTCTTTGCCTGTACAATATGAAATGACAACCAACCTGCAGCTCCTCAGCTTTCTGCTAAGAACTCCCAGGCCTTTTTAGGTCCTTCTGTTGCTCTGTATCTTTGTCCTGGGCCATCCTGGAAAGTCATCTGATGAGTACCATATCCTTCCATATTAAAGCAAAGCATATTAAGCCGTGCCTGTAGAAGTTAAATGAGAAAATGGTGAAAATCATTGACTTCATAACACAGTGACTAATGGTGCATTTACTACTCCTGTCCTCTGCCTGAAAAAATCATAGTTGCTCCACTAAGTGGCACAGATGCTCTGCAGCTCCACAGGCAGCAGCGATCCTCTTTTGGCTGAATGGTATTTCCAGAGCAAAGCATTTCTCGATTCCATTGAGGCTGTTGAGCCCAGGATCCCTGTAGAAACCACGGATATTTCAAAGTAACTGCAAGCACTATATTCAAAGTGGGTGCTCACAAAGGTGTACTGTATTGCCTGACACATCTCTGCATCAAGAAATAGCTTACACTGGCACAAAAGGGAATAAGGTTTCATGGTTGGAAACTGCTTTGAACTGAAATCTGAGAGCTTTACCATTCCTTTCCAGCTCTGGCGTGAATTCCCTAGGCGGCCCAAGGCACCTTCATCTCCCTGGGGCTCAGTTTGCCATCTGTAAAACTGGGTTAGCATCTCCCATTCCCTCTTACACCCCTTTTATCCTTGTCCATATTAACGGCAAATACAGATGGGCTTGTTTATGTGCAGGAACAGTGCAAAACAGGGGGCACGACCGTGAAAGTGCCGCTCATTTGGGGAAGGTCTGCACGGAAAGACGCGAGCTCCGAGGGGCAGGTGCAGAGCAGGACGCACGGATGGAGGGATGCGCATACAGGGAGGAGGGATGTCTACAGGGAGGGACACTCTCCTGGCGGGCCGGGCGCTTACCCGCCACCCGAGCCAGCCCCGCGCCGCGCACGCCGTAGCAGCGCCCGGCCCGGCCCCTCGCGGCGGGGAGGCGGG
>VYZQ01012126.1:27377-48785 GCA_013400655.1 Mystacornis crossleyi | reverse complement strand
CGCCCCGGGCACCCCCGCCCCCGAGCACTGCCCCTCCGCGCCCAGCACCTCCCGCAACCTGCCCTATTCCTGCACAAACACAGTCCAGCCCAGGCACCCGCGGTGCAGACTCCACCGCCCCCTCCCAGCCGCTCCTCGCCCCTGCTTGGGGACACAAAGGGGTCTGTGCGCCCGCTGCCCGCCCGCTCACCCGCCGCCGCTCTCTGCCCCGCAGGCCGAGCCATGGTGGAGCCGCCGGCCGAGCCTCCCCCGCAGCCCTGCCCGGCGCCCGGGGGGGCTGCGGGGGGAGAGCCGGCCCGTCCTGGAGAGCAGTCGCCGCTGCTGCACCTGGACCTGTACAACTTCGACTGCGCGGCGGCGGAGGGCAGCCGGTACGTGCTGACCAGCCCGCGGTCGCTGGAGGCCTGCGCCCGCTGCGCCGTGCGGCCCGTGGAGCTGCTGCCGAGGGCGCTGGGGGACCTGCTGAGAGAGGCGCCCGGGCGCTCCATGCGGGTGGCCGCCGGCCTCTACGAGGCCTACGAGCGGGAGCGCCGCCGCAAGCTGCAGCAGTGCCGGGAGGAGCGGGAGAGGATTATCCGGGAGGAGAAGAGGCGGATCCTCGCGCCCCTCGGCAGCCTGCCGCCTTCGCCCGCCGCCCGCGTCTCCTCCCGGGCTGCGGCCGCAGCTGCCGGCGGGCCCCGGACCCATGGCGGGGGGAAGGCCAGGGCATCGAGGGGTGCCAAGGGCAAGAGCCACTCCCTGGACTCGCTGCAGAAGCGGCGCGAGGGTAGCTGGGGCAAGACCTCCTCTGAGTCGGGCGCTTCGTCGTCCTACAGCGGGGAGAGCCTGCGGGAGCGCGGGGGCAAGGTGGGCGGCCGGGGTCGGGGACTAGCCATCGCCAACGGGACCCTGCTGGGGCGCAGCTTCAGCCTGGGCGATCTCAGCCACTCACCACAGACTGCCCAGAGAGTCGAGAGGATCGTCAGGGAGGTGAAGAGGAAGAAGGGCCTCTCAGAGGTGCCTGAGAGAGACAAGAAGATCGCAGCGCTGATGATCGCCAAGCACCAGGAGGCCAACCTCCTGCGGGAGCAGCGGCAGGCGGCCCATCTGCAGTGGGACAGCCAGCGGCGCCTGGCTGAGCAGCGGAAGGAGCAGGAGGAGAAGGAGAAGCAGAGGGCCCTCCTGCAGGGTCAGCGGATGTGGGAGAGCCAGGTGGAGAAGCGGCGAGGGAGACTGAACCAGGAGCAGGAGGAAGCCGCCCTGCTGAAGCAGAGGCAGCTCCTGGTGTGTGAGGAGAGGTGGCGGGAGCAAGCAGAGAAGCAGGAGCGTCTGCGGAGGGAAAGGCTGGAGAGGGCCATCAAGGAGGACAAACAGAAAAAGCTCCATCAAGAGCTCAACCTGAAGGCGAAGGAGGAGGTCAAGAAGGAGCACCAGGAGCGAGAGGAGCAGCTGCTGCAAGAGAAGCTGTCCACAGCTGCACAGAAGAGACTGAAGAAGGAGGTGCAGTTGCAGAAGGAGAAGAGACTGTTCAACCAAGCAGAGAAGCTGAAGCACGAGGCCTTGCTCAAGGAACTGGCCAAGCAAGAGGCAGAAGAGAAGGAAATGCTGAAGGCATCCCTGAAGATGAGTTTGACTAAGGCTCAGGAGAACTATGAGCAGCTTGTGGAGAAGAGGAACCAGGAACTGAGGGAGAAGGCCAGGCGTGAGGACATGCAGATCCAGAGAGCTAAACTGGCAGCAGAGAAGAAGGAAAGAGAGCAGAAGGAGCACTTGGCAGCACTGGCTAGAGAGACAGAGAGAAAGCTCCAGCATGCTGCCCAGGTGGCTGAAGAGGCTGTCCAAGAAAAAGCTCGCAAAGTGGTCTTGAGCCGTCTGGAAAAAGAAAAAGTGCAGAAGATGAACAAACAAAAGGTGGAACAGTATGAGGACTTACGGCGCAGGGAAATTCTCCTCTCTATAGAGAGGAAGCTGGAGAGAAGTGAGCAGATCTTCAAGGAAAAGAAGACTGTCTTAGAAAATGCCAGGTCTGTTGCTCGGGCATCCTTCCATGTCCGGGAAAAGGTGCGGGAGGAGACGAACATGCGCACCTTTGACAAGATGGCCTTCGAAGCAGAACTGCATGCCCACCTTAGTAAGAAGTGAAAGACCTTGCCATGGATGAGTGAGGATCCACCACTGGTTTCCATTTTAATGTGACAGAAAGCTCCTCTGCATGAGCATTTAAAAAACAATGAAAACCAACATCCACCCTAATTTCTTATTTTGGGGGAGCAGGGTACCGCACAAAAATGTGGCAGCTATTTCACATACTGTTTTAAATACATTTTTTGTTCTGGGTGTGTTTTAAAGACTGACCTCAGTCATCTTTACAGAGAGGAAGCAAGTTTTTGTGTCCTCCACCCCACAAGCACATGCATTTTCTCAGAGAGTGCTGCAAAATCTGCTTGAAACCTCTGAGTTACTGATTGATTGTTTACACCAGAGATAACTACAGCTGCACTTGCTGTCTGAAAATGCAAACAGAGGTTACTGACTACTAGAGCCTGCTGAATAAGAACTAAAACCGCCCAAGCTGATTCTGCCTGGAGTGATGGGCAGTTCAGTTTAAATTATGGGACTGCATTTTCAAAGCTGCTGCACTCCCATGCTGAAAGTGAGGAAGGCTGGAGTACAGAATGCCATATGCTCTGGGTGCCCCTTGGCTGCTGCTGGTACCAAGCTAGGGAAAGCACAGATGAAGGCCGTGTAAGTAGACATCATGATCAGAGCTGGGCAGAAGCTGTCTGAAGTGCTCACAAACACAATTTCATTTTTGCTCTTTGAAACTGTTACCCCTCCCAGGTATCCTCACCTCTCTGTCTCCTTTCCAAGTTTCTCTTACAGACATCTGTAGAATACGTTCTTTTCTTTTGGAGAAGGGGCAAAAGGAGAAAAAATTGTGGGTAGTCCACAAACTGATGAGCACCCACACAAGCCACTTGTTCATTAAGATATAAAAATGAATGAACCTGTGGAATCTGGACTTTGGGGGAAATACGGAGGTCACTTGTAAAAGGAAATCACCATCCTCAGAAATTCTCAAAACTCAAGAAGGCCCTCAGCCACCTTAGCCAATTTGCCCTATCTTGAGCAAGAGGTTGGATCAGATGTCCTCCAGAGTTCCCTTCCAACCTTACAGTTCTCATGAGCTGCATACAATGAGACATTCACCCAGCTCTTATCATCGTCTACTGAGCAGGGCAGCATTTCTCTGTTCACTGGTGCTGAGAGTTGTATTCTTATACAAAGCACAAGAAAGAGTAGATGCACAAAATAAGGAACATTACAAATTCTCTTAGGTGAGGATCATGTCTTTTTTATGAGAGTTAAATCAAGACTGTTTAGAGGGAACTGAGTCCTTCTGCAATCAAATACACGAGAAATGTGAAAAGCCTACCTGTGCCCTGTGCACAGCATTCAATACGACAATGTTCTGCTCCAGGTTGCCACATTTACTCTTTGTTGAGTTGGAGTTGCAAGCACACATCCAAAGCAGTCACTTTGCTTTTTTTTTTCTGACTCTGGGCAGCATCAGCTCTCTGTTCCACCATCCGTGACGCCGTATTGGGTTGCTCTGGTGATAGCAGTCGGATCTGGAGCGTGGAGGAGAAGCAGCAAGAACAGACAGGATCTTGTTTCTTTTCAGATGCCTCTGACATACAACACAGTAGAAGAGAAAACGAGAAGAAGGTTGACATACAGCACAGACATGCAGTCTCGCATGCATAGATTGCTTACCAGAATTTCCGAGGAGGTAACAGCAGGTCAAAACTCTCGTCGAAGGCTTTAAAGGTGGTGTTAAATGAACAGTAACAACAATGATACACCAAATAGACCTGGTGCCCTGCAAGGCTAGAGACATTACACAAACAGTGTTGAAAATGAAGAAGTAGGTATTTTTTTATTTTTATAGAACTTGCTCTTCTTTGAGTCATAGTACAGTTGGTGGTGTTAAGGGCAGGCAGCATGAAAGTAGGAATTAGGGCACCTGAGCAATGTTTGCTCTGTCAGCCGTTGGCTCACTGTGTAATGCCAGGCAAGTCCTCAGAGGCTGGACCTGCTCCTATTGATACAAACGGAAGCAGAGTTCAGCTCTTGGGGTTGCTGGGACTCACAGGAAATAGTAAGATTCGGCTTGGCAAAGCACTTCAAAGACTTTGAACAAATGTTGCTTACAAAGCACAAAGTAATATTTATTTATTTATGTATGTATTTATTTATTTAAGTGGTTATTAAAGTAAAACATCCCTTGGTGAAAAGCATTCATTAACACCAAAATCTGGTAGCTGTGGAAAGGACAGCTGCATTACTGTTTCCAGCAAGGAGGCTGTCCCCTCACCCTCATCTTCAAAGCAGCAATTAGAACAGTGAAACAAATCCTGCTTTAACACTGGACAAGGTCCTTGAAAGAACACAGACTTCTCCACGTGTTGTCCATGCCACAGTGGACATATGTGCCCTTGTAGCTGCAAAGACCTAGAGAAGAGATGGCCAGTGGCCCAAATCCAACCAGTGCAAAACTGCCCTTGCTCCCTGACAGCACTAGAGTTGGGATAAAACCTGCAGCGACTCCAGCATAGCCAATGTTTCGTCTGGTTTGTAGCCTTTGGGGCTGCAGAGAAAGCCTGCCACCATGGATATGAGGGCTCGTGCTTCCTGTGTCCCTGCACTGCGGTTAAAATTCACTGCTGGGTTCATTTAGCAGAGGGAAAATGGGGAGAGCTGGGAAACAGTGGAAAGAAGGCAAATGGTGCTGGGTGAATGAGCAGGCAGCCTCTAACTGGAGCAGCATTTTTACCCTAGAGCTCTACTGCAGTCTACCTGAACACTGTCCAAACCTCCCTCTGACAAGGACATTCCCAGACTGCGAACATTCTGCAGCCCGAGAGACGTGTCTTGGCCACTGACTGTAATTACACCTGGGGTCCATCTCTTGCTGCTGACTGAGTTTGACACCTTGGGGCTACAGCTGAACTAATCAACACAAACCTACATGATGGTAATTGGATTGGCAAACTAGTGTTCCTATACTGTGCGGTGTACAGCTGAAGTTTTGAATGTGCAATCTGGGAAAAAATATTTTTTTTTCAAAAGACAATAATCTGTGTATGAATATTTTTTATTTCTGTTGTGGTTTAAGTCCAAAGTCCATGAAATTAGTGGAGTTTATGAGTTTAAAATTGCAGCATGGAAAATTTAAGTCAGCAGTTTGGGTGGAGGCATGAGAGGTATTTCTTGGGTCTGCTTATGCTTCTGTTTATTTGAGAAGAAATTCTACTGCTGGATTGCGGTAGGAACAGAAATTAAACCCTGGGTCACATGTCAAAAGTATGGCCCTTTTAGATGGGACTTACTTGGTGTTTTTGCTATTGAGCGGCAGGCTAGGGAGAACTAAAAATCAAAGCAAGCAACATAGAGGAGAAGCAGTGACTAAGGAGCAGTTTCTTTTGGCTGAGCTCTGGCGGAATTTTGGAACACAATGAAACACAATGCATGTTCAGAATCTATCTTGTTTATGTGGACTGTCTAGTTTTTAACTGCATCTAGGCTAAAACTGGAGCCCTTCAGTGCCAGAGAAAGTGCCACCAATCTTATCTGTGTGCTTCCTCTTCACACAAAATTCCTCACTAAAACACAATCTCTCTGTCAAGGTTGAATTTGGCAGATATGTTCAAAAGCTATTAGGAGGAGCAGCTACAACACCACTAGTTAATATTTTACAAGGTAAATTTTAAGCCAGTTTGTATTATACTAAGTTCTTTCACCACATGAATAAGAAGGATGCGAGGATTAGATTTCTCACCTTGGTTACATACTGTTTTTCTCTTAGGATGCTTATGGACCTCCAGGCTAATTCTGTGCTAAAATTTCTCCAATGCCAGGGGAATTCTGTTCACTAAACAAATGCTGAATATGCAGTGCTCACAGGTTTGAGAGGGGACTTAGTTGATGTGCATGTCTTTATTAAGCCAAGGCTGGACAGGGAGATGTGGGAAACACAGAATTTGCAATACGTAGTCAGCCAGGCTTATCATATGCTACCTGAGGATGGCTTCTTATTGCTTCAGTTGTTGCATCCAAGAAAGACTTGCTTTCAGGTGTGGGGGTTCTTCTGCTGCTGGTAAAGACAAAAATGTAATGGTTAAAATGCCATTTTGAACATGGTTTGTTTTGTTGGGGTTTTGTTTTAAAGAAGATGCAGGGAGATGTAAGGATGAGATACAAAGCTAGTTAGATGCAGCACATTATGGATGGTAACTGTGTCTTCACACATAGTTCTGCTCTGTGGACCTGGGACCATGCTGTTGTTTAGTAGAGCAGTCGCTACATCCAGGAGAGCAGAGGTGCTCTGGGAGGTGCCCTGTGCTCTGCTCCCAGATCACACAGGCTCCCTTCAAACCAATCAAATGTAAGCTCTAATGCTTTGCTGAGTCAAGCTCCCAGGGAATTTATTTTGTTAGGACTGGACTTAGCTTTCATAGTTGTAAAAGAAGGCTGTCATAGGCAAAGAAGGTGAAGACACTGGCTTAGCCCTTCTGGATATCAGCCCCGAGACACCTACTTGCAGCGCAGCACAGCGATGTTGCGATGTGAGCTGACAGAGCCCCAATACAACTACTTGTGGGAGTGCAGCCCCACAAGTTTTTGGCGAGCAAGTAGCACCCACTGTAAAAAGCCAGTACAGAGGCACAGAAAGAAAATCATGATGCTTCTAGGCAGGCAGCAGCTCTGCCCTCCTTTTTGGTGAGATATTACTAGGTGATATTTTGAAGAGAAAATACTGGGAAGAAGAAAAAAAATGCAAAACTCTTCCACACAAGATACCTGGAAACAGATTCTCCGTTTATGGAGGGCCTCCAGCACTCTGGGGATGGAATATACCCCACGTCCCACATGCATCTTAGCACCAGGACATGAAAAAAATTCAGTTCTAGGTCTGACTTCTTTGTCCTTAGCCCATACTTTGAGCATGCATCTTTACTGTGAAACATTAGCTTGTTATTATAAGATTCTAGTCTAAAAGGACCCAAGTCTTTTCTCTGGTAACTTTGCACCATCTCCTACATCCCTGCCATTCAGCTAGGAATCCTCTGCATTACAAAACCACTCTGGCAGTAAGAATCATCCTGTATTACAAAACCGAACTGCCAGTGCTATTTTGTTCGTACGTGCTTTACACAGCTCCCTGCATCTAATCTGAGGACCTGGCTGTGAGGTAAACTAGTTATCGCCTCCAGCCTGAGTACAAGCAAACTGAAGCAGAAAGAACTGATGTGATTTGCCCTGGGCCACGTTGGCCTCCCTGATCTAGCTGGAGCTCTCACTCATGTCCTCCCTAATCCCCATGCACTCCTCTAATTAACCTCTCCTGGTTGCAGTGGAGGAATATCCGTGTGCCCCTGCTGTGGCAGCTCTCCTGACTCCTGATCTGCAGCTGGTACTTCATGGAGGATAAAGGGTTTAAGCCACCAGCCACCACTTCTGGGCGTTGCCCCCAAGCCCTGAAACACTTTTAAATGGGGGGCCTGAAGGTTAGATAAGGTTGCACTGGGAACCCACGACAGGGGCAGGGTGAGAGGAAGGTACATTAGCAGAAATGGGCAGGAGCTACAGATAGAAATGTTAAATGAATGAGTAAACATGGACTGAGTATCCTTATATCATCCTGCCTAGCTAGAATCTTAGATCTCTACATATGACACCATACAGTAACACTTTGTTTCAGCACATAAAACTTACAGGGCGCAGTTCATCCCATTAGTTACCTCCCTAGGGCCAGCAGAGTTATTCCAGGAATGAATACCGCCTAGCTATATTAAACTTTTCATTATTTATGTAAGTCACAGTGGCTTGGCAGAGCTTATGCTTTCAAGAGCTTGGTGGAAATTTCCTCCTGCCTGAACAGTACCCAGGCAGTGGGATGGGAGGGTCACATATCAGTTGATATTTTTAGACTGGGTGACAAATTTATCAATACACTGGTGCTGGACACTGTGTTCCTGGGTGTTTACAAAGCAGTGTCCGCTTAAGCAGCTCAGTGCAGCTGAGGGGAAGAGCAGCTGGCACAGAAGTACCTTGTCAGACAGCAAGCTAAACAGTGGGGAGTAAGAGATTTGGCTCTCCGTCTGTTGGGTGCTACTGGGAATGTTTTGGTTTGTAGGAGGGTGATGTGGTAATTTAGTCTCTTATTTAATCACCTCCAATGTAAGCTGTGCTATTTTTGGCAATTATTTAATGATTTATAAGAGACGGGAAAATAAATGAGGAAGGGAGTACAAAACACAGATGTGTAGGTAAAGCTGAAAGCCATTTTCCTTTCCCTCCTGAAAGAAGCCATATTATGCCAGCAGGTGAGAGTTTTGTTAAGGGCCCTGTTGCGTGCAATTTCTTAAACATTAGGAGGGGACCTCTCTGTTCTCAAGCTTTTCTACTTAGACACCTGTCTCCTGTACGTGCTGACAAGGCAGGCTTCATGTTTACCTCTCAGCAACAGCTGTTTCTTCAGATTCCAAGGAAAAGGTGAGATCCATGAACAGGCACTATTTTCACTGTAGAGGGACCACTACACAGCCATCCTGGGTGGACTCGGTCCACATCTGACATGAACCCTGATGGAAGAGTGGTACTATGTTCTCATCAGGAAATTTCAGCAGTCCTCATCCAGACATTCTAGGAGCCTCTGCACCATTTTCAGCTCCCACCTGAAGCTGTCAAGCTGTCCTTGTTTCCTAGTTTGATCCTGAGGCTCCTGCTCCCATTGCCTGCAGCTAGGTACCTGGGGAGCTGACCACAGGGTGCAGCCAAGTCTCCCCTTGTCTGCAGAGCCTTCAAGAAAACTAATTTGCCCTGCTCTTCCTTAAACTGGGACATGTCTGTGCATGAGCAGCTACAGAAACTGTCTGAATCTGGGCTTTGGGTAGTGTAGATTGAAAACCCACAGAACAACTGCGATGTTGTGGCATAGCAAAGGGATGCTACTGTTTTAATTTTAATTATCAACACCTCTGCTAATTTGCTTCCCTTGCGTTGCTTTCCCAGACAGTACCATGAACAGCCCCAGAGGAAGTTCTTAGCTGTGGCCCTCCCCACTTAGACCAGTGCTTGGCATGGGAAGCAGTGTCTCTTCTTGCCTGAGAGGGAAGCTTTCCTGTCTGCAGTCATCATCGTGTCATGCACAGGTGCTCTGGAGACAGGCTGGCATCCTAAGATACATCCATCCTATCACCACTATCACCAGCTTCTCCTTATGACCTGACCTCTACCAGTAAATCACATCATGTAGGTTTGCATGACCTATCATAATGGGAATTTTAGATATGTTGTAACAGCTAGAAGTCATGATGTTGCTTTTTCTGTTATCAGTTTCACCTCCTGCTGCTCAGGACAGAAGTAAAGCCAGGGAGGATTGTTTCAGTAAACCAGAGGTGACCCGCCTGCTCTCAGAAAATGCTTGGCAAGCTGAGGGCTTCAGGGCTTTATACAACACTAGAGCACCTGACAGGTTAGTTGTAGATATACTCCATATCACTTTTCATGGTAGCTGTCACTCCAACTTACATCTCGTGGGTGCTGTTGAGTCCTCATATTTTCCAGGCAGAAGGCACTCTGTCTTGTAACAGAAGTCTTCTGCAATTCCCACAATATTTCAAAGAACCTGCACAATCTGTTTGCAGAATCAGGTATTTCAATGCATTTTACTTATGGTTCCATCAAAAAAAATGTAGAAGTAGAGATTCCTGAAGGCAGTGATGTTCACACCCAGAGCTACTGTCCTCTCTAAGTATCCCTGATCAGACTGCACTGTGCTCCTCAGAGATTTCTTGCAGCTCCTGCCGTCTCTAGGAACCTGCAGGTCCCTCCCTGCAAAGACACTGTACTATAATGTAGCTGCTACATGATTCAGTCACAGCCTGCAAGTCCCCAGATGCACAGAAAATTTGCTGTAAGCTACCAGGGGAATTTCTGCAGTCTCCTGGAATCTGCAGGGCCCTTTCCATCTGTCCTGACACCAGTGCTGTATAAACTCCCATGCTGTACAGTACCTGCTGACCCAGTAATGCTGTCTGAGTCCTCTCCATGGCAACGCACTGCAGTGTCCTCAGGTACAGGGAGGCATCCTGCAAGCAGGCAAGGCTGGACAGGGATAGATGTATCAGATGTATAGAGAATAATTTTAGCATAAAAGTATTTTTTTTTTCTATGGGGAAATTGGAGGCGCAAATGCAGAGGGAGAAAATGACTCCCCAGAGGAAATGAAAGAATGTGAGAAGATGAAAGAATTAACAAAATGAGTTTTAAATATCCTTAAAATCATAAGAGACATGATTTATATGTCTCTTGCAACAGATGTACATGGCCAAGCAGCTTCACACATTTTAGATGCCCTCAGGGAATGAAGAATGGTGGAAAGTACTTAGGACTTCCTTCTTACCTTCCTTAGGTAAGAAAGGAATGATGTTTTCCAACAAGGGTTAGGGTTGGCCAGAGTGGAAAATTGTAGAAAAACTGTTCTAGACATCTCCAACTATGATGGCTCTCATACCACTACAGCAAAGAAACGTGTCCTGAATGCATGGTGGGAGTAAGGATGGAAAAGAGAAGTCTGGGATAAGCACATACAGGACTTAAACAAATGTATAATATAATGAAAATAAGACTGAGGCCTTACATGAAAGTCATGATGAATTGTGAATTTTTTAGGTCTCCTTCATGCTGAACGCTCCTCCATTACAGGAGCAGAGAGATGCCTTCTGGAGCACCCCAGCCCAGTGGCTTCCTCGACTCCAGGCCTGCATGGGTGCTGCTCCAGGCATCTGTCAGGCAGTAGCCGACAATGTTAGGAAGGAGCCTGAGCTTAACCACCATCTTTTGGGCTCTAGGGCAGCAGCCAACTGTACCCAGGGTTCTCCTGTGAAGCAGAGGGTGGTGAGGAGCACTTCTTTTAGTATTTGAATCTGGGCTGGTAGTGAAAGAATTTTACTGTGTGTCAGTGCTAGGATCAGGATGAGCTAAGAAGAGGTATGTATCTCAAGACCACAGGATGGAGAAGCACATTTCTATTTAAGACTGTTTTAGTTCTGCTTTTTTGGTTTTTTTTTTGTTTTGTTTTGTTTTGTTTGAGGTGGGGGAAGAGGGTTGAAGTTTTGCGGGGGAGTTGGGTTTTGGTTGGGTTTTTTTTTGTTGTTGATTGTTTTGGTTTTGGTTCTTTTGTTTTGTTTTTTAAGTTGTTTGGTTTTTTCTTCCGTAAAGACCAAATTTAATGTCGAACTTCCAGGGTTTGGTAGAGACCCACAGCATGGCCATAGTCCAGTTCTCATTAGGGAACTGGATTGCTGGCTGGCAGTGTTTCCCAAAGACCAGATCCATACCCGCCTTTATTTGTAAGCAACCATTTCGATTCAGTCACCAGACCCGGGATTGGTTCTTGCCTGCTAAGGTCAATTGCCCAAGGGCAAGCACATGGTGACAGCTAGCACATTCCTGTGTCCAACAGAGGTGACACCACAGCCAGAGGTAACCTGAGGCTGGGGCTGTTTCCAGAGAGAGCAGGGACCTTCTGAAAGGGAAAATCCAGATTAAAGGGGAATGATAATCCTTAACTATGCAGTGACAGCCTGGGAAGAGAGGATTGCTCAAAAAACCCAAGGGTCTTCCCTCAAGAATGATAGCGTCTCACTGCTGGCAAGCTGGGTATGGGCTCACATCTCCATCTTCTCCTTCTCTGGCAGAGGCAAGAAACAGAATTAAAGCAAAAAGCAGGGGACAGAAGTCTGGCTGTGGGGATGAAACTTCCTGGGTGAGACCCTGTCAGTCAAAGCTCTCCCCGATTTCACTTGCAGACAGAACCCTAAATACTACTGGGATAGTGGGCTTCAACCCTCAGTTTGTACAACCTGAGACCTGGTCGTGCATCCATGCTCTGATGCATCTGCTGCACTTGCTTGGACATAAGGCAGGCTTGTGGGGCTTTCCAGCATGCCAGCTGCATGCTTCACAGCCATATCCCAGCCACAGCTTTGAAGCAGTGGGAAAGATTGTATCTCGTTCTTTCCCAGTTCAAATCAGCAGGATTAGTTGTTTATTCAGGAGTCCCTTCCCCCATTGACAGAGTGAAGGAAAAATGATTATAAACCTTCTTTTTATATCTGCGAGCTAGCAGACAGGATCAGTACGCAAAGGGACTCCCTGATTTTTGACATGCCTAAGCCCTCAGACAACTGTGGGGTTTTTGCACCATATGGCTCTAGCACTTGACAAAATAGTGCCCTAGATAGGCTGTTTGTTTTCCAGTCTGCCACCAAATTAACTTAGGAGGGTGGGCACATACAGCCACAGTTTCTGCATTGTTGCCACCATTTCTGAGGTCTCCCGACCTATTGCAAGCCGCTGTATTTTTGCAGCCCCTCTGCCCCCCCCACCCCCATCCTGACCAGCTACCAAAGGGATTAAACACAGCATGTTATCTACTCCAGTGGCTTAATCGCTAAGCAAAGCACTCATGCCCTGACCACAAGGTCAGGGAATTATCTTCCTGACAGATAACACAGCCAGGGCTTGGAACAAAATGAGGAGCTCAACTGTCACTGCAAGCCCATAGGCCTCAGCTTTATTACTGTTTCTGGGGAAGTAATGCTGCTAAGATGCTATGAAAGTGCAGCATGACTCTTCCCGCCTGCCCCAAAATGTCTTTTGGTGTCAGGGGAAGATAAACACAGCAAAAATGATATTCAGTTTTGGGTACATACATCATTCTCTCTTAAACACCGCTTATTCCAAACCTGTCCCTCTGAGACCAAAAGGTTTTGATAGTTGGATGTTTTTGGCAGCATGTACTAAAGAGACTAAAGAACTAACTGACCACGAAGACTGGGCCAAAAGAGAAGTAACCTTGGAGGAAACATATATATCTAGAAATACTGTTTCAGAGAGCACAGATTCTACACATCAATTTCAGCAGAAGGTGGGAAGTCCTATTCCCATGTAAGCTGGCCTGTTGCAGCAGAGTTTTAGGGCCTGCCAGCCCCACAGCTCACTGCACGGGCTGCAAGAGGGCAACTCACACCAATGGGGGGAAAAGTTCTTCATTTGAGATTTTAATTCAGAGAGCCCAGGCCTGCTGCCACCATAAAAGAATGAGCAAACCTCCTGACACAGAGAGCTATAAAGCGAGCTTCTTACTAGGCACTAGCACAGGGCATCAGCTCCCACAGCATTGCTGTGAGTGCCTTGGGACCCTCTGCACAGAGCCAGGCAGGATGAGCCACCGTCTCCTGCCTGGTGACTGCCAAGAGCAGCGCCTTTTCATGGAAGGGGAAGTTGTAAACTGAGATACAGAAAAAGGCTGATAAGGTGAGGCTCTCTACCCAAAGCTGGGTAATACAAATAGCTTGCAGCTCTCCAGGTGACTTCTTCATGGTCATATATATGACAGGAACTGCAGAGGAGGAATCCTCATCTCTATAAAAGTCTAGGTCCCAAAGACTCTGGTTGAAATTACACGCATGCTAAGTCTTCCTTGTTGTGCCTTTCAAAAGCAGCTAAGCAATCAAAAGACATCTTCTCACCTCCCTCTGCACATCTTGCCTTTTGCAGTCCAGCTGCTCCCTAAAGGCCCTGGCTGTTACCATTTGTCTGTAAAACATTCACACCCTGCCAAGTCTGTGTGCCTTACCTGTGAACAGCAAGGGCCACACTGCAGCCAGAGGCACTGCTCTTCTCCATCTTCCCACCAGGAGATGCTTCCTGCAGCACTGGTGTGAAATGTGAAAGAAGCAGTTCCCACCTTAAAGCACAAGATTAACACAGGTTAGCAAATTTCACTGTTCTTCAGCTAGAAATCAAAAATAAAAATGTTTTTTATTACTTTAGCTCAAAACAAGAAGGGTCTGATTGTCTCTATTAACATTGGTGGATCCTCCAAAGAGCTCACTGAGGTTATGTGCACGCTGTTCATCCTCCTGGGGCAGGGCACAGACATCAGAGCCCTTTCTGTACGCCCACCTCCAACATAACAGCTCAGGCACAGCAGAGACACAGGCAGGACTGGCAGGCAGAGTGAGTAACCTGCCTGCCCTACAAGGGGCCTGGATGAGCTAGCTGCAAATAAAGGTCCTTTTTCCCCATCTCTTATCTCAGGCAAAGGAGACAACACCCCACAGTGCTCTATGTGGAAAACAGAGCACTAATAAAGGTTTAGATTTTCCACTCAGCTGCTGCTCCTTGGCTCCCCTCACTTTCCCACCTGCATTTCTCTGTGCCTTTGGGGAAATCTGACATTACGTATTTTTCTATTTTGTTCTTATTTAGGGAAAAAAAAATCTCCTTCCATTAAGTGACTCTCAAGAGCAGAGACAGGGACATGCACTGAGAACTATCTGCCTTACAGTCTGCCGGGGGCCCTCTCCTCAGTGTCTCTCCCATGGCCACTGTCCCTGCAGCCCCAGGATCTGCAGAAAACACAGTCCAAGCCTCAGTATCACTTTGTCCATAGCAGAAAGCTGCACAACCCCTTCAGAAAAACCACATCTCTCTTCTGGAGCATGTAAAGGAAAGGACCCCTTTTAACCATGTGGAAATCAAGCACTGCCCTACCTGTCCTGTGTGTGCCTCTCTCCACAGGGATGTGTCTGCAAAATGCAGCTGCATAGGTAACACAGGGCCTGTTCTCACCAAGCTACAAAGTGCTCCCCAGAAAGGGAAATGGCTACACAGGTTCACCAGGTCAGCTGGGGAACGGCATGAGCTGCTTTCTCCTCCCATGGAGCTCCAGCCTGGCACCTCTACTTATTAGTTTTTCCATTTCATTGAGTTTCACCTCCTCCCTACAAGCAGACTTTACTCATGACTTCTCTACATTTCTACCATGCTCCAGATGACAGCATGGCCACCAAGAACAGGACCATCTCTTCCGGAGGATTCACCAACCTTCAGCCTCCAAAAGTTACAGCAACTAGCCTGGATAACAATTTATCTTCCCCCCAAAATGGTCCATATATGTTTAGATACAAATAGCTCTTGGAAAATGTATATAATTAAATACAGCCCCTTCAGTAGTAAGTCTAAGGGCCTGGGACAGCAACTGCTTTCCTTCTTCTCCCCATTAGTGGTACCAGATCCTGCCTGCTGTGTGAGATGAGCTCCCTCCCACCAAGCACCCTGGCTCCTCTCCTTCCCCTGGCTCAGGCACTGCCAGCTCGGTTTGCCAGGTTTCCCTTGGGAACTCCTCTGCCTTCTGGCTCTCAGTGCACAGCCAAGCCATGGAGGCCTGCTAGCCCACGTGCTCCCCAGCCAGCTGCTGCTCCTGAATACCTCCTGGAGGGTCTGTGCTGGGTGTGTGTAGGAATGTGTTGGTCCCGGCAGCAGTTAATGCAGCGGGGAAAATCCCCAGTGTACACCAGAGGCACCATGCTGCAGATCCTGTCCCCAAGCCTTTTTCGCCATAGATTAAGAATGGCACTAAAATTCACCCTGTGCTAAGTAGGTGAAACTTACTTGTCTGTCTTGGCAAGCAGAAGAGATTAGAGGCTGTTTCCAATAAATCTCTGAAGATTAAGGAGAAAGGAGATTCCATAACGTAAAATCTGATTTGTCTTTGGCACAGCTGTCTATCTAAAGATGAGTACCCGCATCCCACTTCTGTACAATTCACATTTCTCCACACACAGCCTCCGGAAGGTGAGCTGAAGTCATGGCTTTACTACTGTAACTAGCACCCATAACATGGCAGGCTGTGGTATCAGGGCT
This sequence comes from Mystacornis crossleyi, assembly GCA_013400655.1. NCBI lineage: Eukaryota > Metazoa > Chordata > Aves > Passeriformes > Timaliidae > Mystacornis > Mystacornis crossleyi. Next base: position 33,023 of record VYZQ01012126.1, on the reverse strand, counting down.
GTGGGGATGGCAAACACTGACCTATTTCTCCTTAGAAAGGAGACAGGATTCATTTCATGTTACCTTGGGAACTAACACCCTGCCACACCAAACATCACATGGACAGGCAGAGAAAAAGCTGAATATAGTCCTGTCTGCCCTACTGTCTTCTAACCTTATAAAACACAGCCTCCTTCTTCCATAATTGATGTCTCCTGCTGCAGAAGCAGACACAGCTTCTGACTCTCTGGCTATCCTATTACAGCAGTAGTAAGCGCAAGCCCATTATTCTGCAAAACAATTCAAATTAATTCAGAACCTTAAACCAGGAAATCTTCCTTTATAACACCACCTCTCCCTTGCTATGCTGCAGCTACAAGAACTCAGCAGCTCCATCCCTCCATTTTCCCCATGAGCCCACTGTCTGGGACACACACGCCATCTCCTCCAAGGAAACAGTTTCTTGTTTTCTTTTCAGTGACATTCAGAGATATTTAAAACATCCCTGATGCATGTAAGAGGGATGTCTTTTCAGGGCTCTTAGGGTATAGCTACAGTGTGTTAAATCATGCGGATAGGAAAGTGTTGAGGAAATTTCTGGCACACCAGCTGTCTGACCTGACTTATTTACATGACGCTAGAGCTAGGAAATGCACTAGTTTTATAGCCCTTGTGATTTGAGGCTGTTTATCCAGGGAAAGGCAGCAGCAACGAAAAGGGCACATCAGGCTTTCGATGTGCTTAGCTTCAGAAACCACGTCAGCCCCGAGCCTTGTTCCCCAGCCCCTGCTGTGGGACTGGCTCCCTGCCCCCTTCCCCGGCATGGGAGCTGCATGCCCAGCCATGATCACCAACATTGCCACCACCGACCCTCATCCAGGGCAGCTGCAAAGGTGCTCAGCTGCCTGTCTTGCGCAGGTTGCTGAAAGACTTGGAAAAGCTGAGGCCACAGTTGACCCGGCGGCCACAGAGTGGAGGCACAGACGTGTCCCTAATGCAGGATTAACAGGCTGTTGTCCATTGCCAGGGCTGTTTGCCCATGCACGGCTTTCTCTGTGGGTCTGGCAGTGCAACTACAGTAGAGAGAGAGCCTCCAGGGCCACCTTCAGTTACAGAGCACACCAAGCTTCATCTGAAGGTAAAACTTTCTGGTCTGCTCTCTGCCTCTGAAGAAAAATTGGAAATTACTTTTGGACAAATTGTTTTCAGGGAAAACAATAGAAATAAAAATCAAAAACCTGATTATGAAATATTTCTTTGGATAGATAAACTCCTCTGAGTGAAGGTCCAATGCAGGGGACTGGTTCCTCTGCCTGCCCCTCGCCCCTGTGAAACACACCGGGACAGGACCCGGCACGCAGACCCTGAAATGGCTCACTCTGCTTGTCCAAGGCAAGGGGACACCCAACACCACCCTGCCCAGCTCTGTACCCACACGTGGCCCACAGCCCCATGTGAGGTGGGCTGTGAAGCAGGGAGGGAAGGTGTCTGCTTAAGAGCCCGGGGTGTTCACTGCCTATCACTGTGCATTTTCTGCATGAAACGCTCAAGTCGGAAAGACTTTGGAGCAGGATGAATAATATTTCTAGACAGGAAGCCAGTGTTATGAAAAAAGCATGAGCAGCTATGAGGGTGTGTCTCACCTCCTTTGCACTCCAAGGAGAGCAGCCCCCATCTCCACTTTGGCAGAACTGTCCTCCCACCATTCCTGGGTGCTGCAAAGCCCACCAGGGTGAGGCTGATTTCCACCTTGGGGAGACAGCCCCAGTTAGCCAAAGAGGAATAAACAGAAAGCTATTTAAACAGAGAGAGCAGCCTGGAGGGGAAGGTGAGGAAAAGCCAGCCTGCAATCGTGCTCAAAGCTAGCGAGAGCTGGATGGACATGAAGGGGTATATACTTTGTGTAAAGCCATATTTGTTTGCTGGCTTGGTGACCCTCTTCAAGTACAGACAGGACGGAAACTCCTGGTACGGGCAATGCACCAGAACCAAGGCCCGGAAGCATATTTCAAGTCTGTTCCCTCCTGTCCTCAGGACACTTCATTTCTTTGCAGGGTTCTATCCGTAACAGCTGTTCTTTGCTTCCCTACTAGGTCTGTGCTTTCTTTCCCATTCACCCGGAAAGTAACTGTTCTGTCTTGCCCTTCTCTGCTCCCCTGGTCTGGGAATGAAGCAGAGCCCACACGCAGCTCCCCTGACAGCCAGGCTCTGAATCCTCCCTGCACTGCACTTAGGAGCTGAACCAGGTGCTTATAGCAGAGCGCTATGGGGCCAGGATCAGGAGATGCTCTTCTCCCTTCAGGAAGGGAATGGAATAGCTCCCACCCCCGTTCCCAGTAACCTTTCCTAAGGCTGGCTCACTAAATTGCTTTCTTCCATACTGCTGCTAAAAGCTTGGTGGCAGGGTGTGCCCCAGCGTGCTGGAATCCAACAGGCCTGAGGCGGCGGGAGCAGCTCAAGCTGTGGGCATGGGGCTCTCTGCTCCTGGGTGACAGCAGAGCTGCAAGCTGAGCCCACGCCCACTTGCAAGAGGAAGCCAAAGGCTCCCGTGATGTGGAAACGCTGTGAGCACGTCAGGAGGGGTGTCATGCACATCCTTTGGGGTATCCAGGTCTGAGGGTGCTCCCTGGAGCCACAACCACCGCCACTGTTTCTGGACAAGGCTGTAACTCAGCAGCAGTTGGTCACAGCTGGAGGGATTTTCTGTGTAGTGAGCAGCCATCAAAACTAATCCCATGCCAGCACCAGGAGCCAGCCACCCGCTAAAAGTGGACTTAGTGAGCACATTCTCTTCTAGCTCTTTCAGCATCAGCCAGGGAATGGGTCTAAAACATCTCTTCCAAACAAACTCATTTTCCCTTACTGCAAGCTGGCTTCAAGCTTCAAATACAGGGTATCCCGCTACTCCCCCTTATCCAAGTTTGATATATGTGATAAGCACACTTATTTTACCCATCTGTGATAGCTTTGAATGGCTGAGAATTTTCTGTCCTCATTTTGGAGCCCACGTTCCCCCTACACAGGCAGGAAAGATACCTCTGCCTGCACATTCTTTCTCTTAATCTAAAATAAGTCGTACATTAAACCACACTTGATCTGTGTAAGGGAGGAAGCCATTGCAAGAGAAATTAGGGAGAAGGAGCAGAAGCAGAAAGAAAAACAGTGTCTGCCTTCACTGCCATTCCCCACATCCCTCCATGGGCTGCAGCATCTCTCTAAAGTACCACACACTTGAACAGAGGGATCTGGAGGGCTGCTGCCCTAGGCTACAGGAGTTTGTGAACATCCAAATCCCCTGAGAGCTGCAGGAATTTCCAATCTCTTCCAGTCCACGTTTAGATACCCAAAACCTTTCAAGCACCAAAGGATTGACTTCTGCTCCACTGAGCAACCTCTACATAAACACAGCTATCCACAAAGAATAACCGTAAGCCATGTCCCTGCATCACAGAGATCACATTCCTGCAGCACAGGGCATGTAAACTGGGGAGAGGGAAAAAAGGACTTAGCTGCAGACCCCTTTTCTCTGAGCACCTGGGGCTGAGCCCCTTGTTTGGATGCAGTAAGCTTTTTTGCTTACTGGGAAATCAAACAGCTGTCCTTATGTTATTGAAATGTGCTTGCCATACCACACACTTTATTTTTGAAACACACCAACTGACTTTTGATAGTGCTCCAGCTTTCAGTCACACCTGCTGCACTCCTACCTTTCAATCTCATTCCTCTTGAAGCCTCCTCACCTTCCTGTTGCCTGCAACAAGCTTACGTGGCGTGCCTTTGGCAGAATCAGGAAAGGAAAGGAACAGAAAGGAGAAATTAAAACAGTGGCTACTCCCAGGCAAGTTACAATCCAATCAACCTCTGGCAATCTTTGCATTAAAAGCCTACTTCTCTACTTTGCTACAAAAGCCAGAAATTCCTGCCTTCTTGCTGTGTCATTTTTATTGCTGGTAAGATTAGTGCACCTGAAAGCACAGCTCACCTTTGCCACCCAGGGACCTTGAATGCTTATGAACCGTCCCAAAGATAGAGTTCTGCTGAACGTGCTGTTGCCCTGGTCATGGCTGTGCTTTCAGCAGTGACTGACACAAGCCTCCAGCCATACTCCATCAAGGCTGAGAGCCTTGAACCTCTCTTGAACAGGGCCTAATTCCATTGTAGGGAGTCAGTTTTCTCACACCCACCAAAACAGCTTGTTTTCAAGCCTCCTTATTAACATAGAAATGCCGAAAACATTATTTCCTGTTTTGCAGAACTTAGAAAAAAAACCCACAACAAAAACCAGAACCTGTTTTCCTCACGTTGGAGAGGCAGGGGTTGCAACTCCTGCAGGCAGCCACTGATGTGTGGAAGAAGAGGAAAACAGGAGCTCTCTCCCACCCCAGAATTAATGATGAAGAAAGCAGTGAGAAGAGCAGCTCTAGGAGAGGACATCTTCCACCACTCTTGGGTGGTTTTCACAGAGAGGTTTGAGGCAGGGAAGCAGTCAAGAAGAACTCAAGGGTAAGCAGAGTTCACTTAGTATTTTAAGCAATGCAAAGTTTGCACTTTTCAGGATACAGCAAAATAAGAGCACATGACCCTGCTGAGTTATTTATTGCAACACCTCTAAGTTAGCAAAAGGTGCCTTTGTAACCCCCACAAAATGGCCTTTATCACTTTTCTTCCTCTGAAGTGCCAGACCTGACAACACTGAAAAAACCCAAAATTTGTATGTTGATTCAAGCACTACAGTGTATCCTGCAAAGAGCAGGAAGGACTCACAGACCTGACTGAGTACTCCGCTGGATCTTTCTGCGTTTTGGCTACAGAGTTAAGCTTGCAGTAAGAAGTGTTAATTAATATAGAAAAAGGGATGTTATCTCAGTGCACAGACAGACACTGCAGGTTGTTCAACAAACTGCATGTAGTGGCTGAATTCAGGGTTACCATCACCCCAACAGGCCACCTCAGAGCCAGTTCTTGGGTGACTCACTACACAGTTCCTCTGGCTTGGTCATTCCACCCATTCAGAGCCATGCTCAGACTAGGTGGGTAAAAAACTGTTCACAGACTAGGTGAAAAACTGCAGAGTTGTCCTTGTGCGTGAGGAAGAAGATGCCACAATTAATGCATCCTTCACAGGCACACCAGCATCAAGGAGCATCGAGTGCCCCTGCCTTGGACAAGACTTTCAGAACATGGTCACTTTCTTGGGAGCAAACTCCTCCTTAGATACAACACAAGCCAGCTTCTGTCCCTCCAATAACCACAAAAAGCGACTGCACTGAAAAGTATGCAAAAGAGACTATTCCTATGGAAATCTATCTTCTTATTTCCATAGAGACACACTAATATTACACCAAGTCCTAAGCAGAAAGTCTGCCTACTCTCTGGAGCTAAAAAAAAAAGCCATACTTCATAGCTAAAAACTGCTACCAGCCCGTGTAACTTGTGTGCCATGCACAGCAATGCACAACACGCACCAGCAACCATTTACCCTTTATTATTGACTTCCGGCCCCGAGGGCAATTTCCATTTCTTATCCACTTTCTCTGCTTTAGAAGCAGCACAGATTGGGGGCAGCAGGGCTAGGGCTGCCTTCCTGTCTCTGTCATTTACTTCTGTGCAACAGCAAAGCCTTGGGGCACCAGGGGAGCTGCAAAACCCCTGTCCTTCAGCAGGAAC
>VYZQ01012126.1:0-26545 GCA_013400655.1 Mystacornis crossleyi | reverse complement strand
CTCCCCGTGCCCCTTTTAGGACTGCCCCGCCTGGCTCTGTCTGGCTTTCAGCTTCGCAACACAGCAGCGACAAAGGAGGCAAGAAGCCCCCCAGGCATTACGGCTTCAGGATGTTTATTTGCATGGCTCTCAGATGGCAGAGAGAGAGCCATGTGGGCGGCTGGACCCCCACGGAAGGGGACCCAGCACGGCCCCTTTGGCCCGTGCAGAGAGAGCGTCACACGGTATCAGGTCGGATTTTGTATGGGGATGAGAGGGGCAGAGAAAGGACATGGACCAATAGTCCCAAGGCAAAGGGGCGGTACAGGGACGGGACCAGGGTACAGAACAAATGGGGAGAACCCGAGGGAGTGGCCAGGAATAGGGGTGGAGGGGGGGAAGACCACATGGGGAGGGGCAGGGAATTCAGCAAAGAGGGAGTGGGAAAACAGATCTCCACAACTAGTGGAGGTTATTTGAACAGAGGTGAGTCGCTCGGTAAGCCATCTTCCTGGTACTGCATTGCGTTAAAAATACACAGAGAACATTGAAATCAGTAATTTCAGTGTCCTTCGAAAGGAGACAGTCACTTAATTAAGATGCTGTGGTGCACACAGACACAGCGGACTCTGCCAGGGAGATTACAGGACAGTAGATTCCTCTGCTGTGCTGTAGGGAATGACTAGTGCGGGAGGGAATGACTGATGGAAAGCACCTCCTCACAGGTGGCTCAGGCCAGGTCGTGCTGGTTACACACAGAGTTGTTCACTGACTTCAGGTAAGCAAGTGGGAGCTTTCTTCTTGAGATTTGATACATTCTGCTTTAACTTTATACACAATTTAAAAGTGGAAGTGGGTAGCAAGGGTGAAAGCTTTTTTCATACAGCCAGTCCTTCTGAGAGGTGATGTTAAGCACGTAACACAACAACTCAGTGAAGCAGAGGAACTGCACTGGCAGGAAATGAGAGTGTCACAATGATTTGTTCGAACTCCTGCAGAGACAATTTAACATCATTTTGGTGACAGTGTATCAAGAACACACAGGAATTCATTCTAGTGTCAGCATAACTTTTATTTACTTATTGCTGTCAATACACACAGTAAAGGAAGACCTGATGTGGCAACCTCCTGCATACAATACTTTTGAAGAGTCTGATATTGTGGCTGTGATGGTAATAGAACAAAAAAGTTGTATTTTCAGGCCACAGGGTGATTTTTGTAACTGCCTGAATTACAGATACATTCCCTAGCTATCCTTTATTCTGTCTCTTCCAGCATCACATAATATAGACCTTGTAACTGGAAAATAGCTAGAGATGATTTGGGAACATCATAAGGGGAAAAACCACTTCTGTATTGCTTTATCACAGCCCTTCAGCCTTGTAGGAGCAAGAATTCATTTGTGGCTTTCTAGCACATAAACACAAGTAGATAAACCACAGAAGGATCAGGTATGCTAAGGAAGGATGGAAATAATCTTCTCCTACCATATCACCTATTACCACAAAAACGTCATCCTCCAGAGCAGGATCGCCCAGCTGGATGAAACCTCCCAATGTCTGGCAGAAGGATATTAGTAACTACTGAAATGGGAAGTACAGTTTGTGCTTTCAAAGCTTTTCCTCTGGTCATACCGGAGTGATTCCATCCAGGAGCATCACACCGTCACACGATGCTCCTCCACCCAGCACCAACCCCTTTCCTCTGGCTGGTAAGCCAGGGCTTGCCTTCCAGCCTCATCCTTGACTTCTCCCTAGGAACAACACTAAATTGGTAGGAAATTATGTAGGTGGCCAGAAGCCAAAGGCTGCAAGTGGACACTGTCACAATCTGAATGGGACAGTAGCAAGCAACTACCTGTGTGTCACTGGATATACACAATACCCAGGGGTTCTGATGCCATGAATGGTACAGTAACTCTGCACTTTAAGAGCCCCTAACCCCTAACTGTACGTCTGCTGCTAACTTTATTCACCTTTGCATTGTCTATTTCCTTATTTCCCAATTAATACGCAGGAGAAATCAGGGGTTCACTGTGAGTGTGCTTATCCTGTGCTCTGTAAGCACCAGGCAGTGCGTGGGTAATTATTAGCCAGCTGCTCGCTTAAAATAGGTGGGAGAGGCTGCAAGGGGTTCCACAGCAAAGTGACTCCTCTCCTATACCATACAAGATGACCACATGCAGGGCAAATTCTCCCCTTTGATAAGCACATGGTGAACAATTGGGAGGGCTCAGAGGCTGGTGAGAAGCTCTCCTCTAACAGACTGTTCACAGCACTGCTCCCGATCCAGCTTTGACTTGACAGAGGTCCCAGTTTGACCAAGACAGCCTGGACTGCAATTAAGAGGACTGGTAGAGAACAGTACAAAGCCTCAGCGACAGGCTATTCACTGGAGAACATACAGAGATGACTTTCCCCACTTCCACAGCCCTGACAGCTTGCTGCTGACCGTGTTTCATTCTAGAAGTGGTAGTGGGTTTTGTTGCTGGACAGTCCTCACCCTCCTGCCCTCTAATTTGTTCTACAGAAGTGTTGAGGAAGCCATCAGAACTGAGTCAAAGGCTTCTTCACACTGATGAATAAATAGCCAATAGATAACACCTTCCCTCGCACATATTCCCCTGTTCCGACACAGCTAGATGTCCCAGTGCAAAAAAATGTGCAAAGGTGGCCTCGGAATGTTCTGCCCACAGTCAACATAACACAACCCTCCCTCCAGCTTGCATAGATGCCACTAAGTTACCTATAAGCTCTTCCCTGTACATCATCCTCCTTGGACCCAAATCCGCAGCATCCTCCTGTTGTCTTCACCTTGTGTTGCTGCTGTTTGCTTGAATGATGCAGCATCAAGGCAAAAAGTTTGGCCCTGTGTTTCATATTGTTGCCTATGCTTGGGAGGCTGGGACTGCTGCAGTCTTCAGGAAACGTGCCCCACTTAAGTGCTGATTGAGTGAGTGTGTGCAGTGAGCCACCTCCTAGAGGGGATCAGGCAGAACAGGGCTCTGTTCAGCTGAGGAGATTACACCAGCTGGAACACAGGCTGCTAAAAGCTTTCTCAGAAGCACTTGTGTTCTGCAGACAGACTAGACAGGGAAGGAAAGAAGAGCCACTTCCTAAGCTACAGTCTCTGGTTCACTTTAACACCGACTGTGGCATCTTGGCAAAACATGAGTTAATGTAAGCAGCTGAAGCAAACAGGTCTGGAGTGATCAGCAGAGAAGGTCTGCCAGGCTACAGGCAGCACAAACTAAAGCAAAGCCACTAACTGAAGGGATTGCCTACACACAACTCTCCCCCACCTTCCCCACCAAATGCCAAATCTCCCTTCTGAGCCTAGTGCCCAAGGCTGTAGCTTCTGCAGAGCTGAATGGCAAGTTGATCTCAGAAGCTCCCTCCCAAGAAGAGTCATTTTTTGTCCCCTGAAGCAGAATCCTTTTGCGACCTCATGATTTGATAGATAGTTTTCCTAAAGCGCTGGTCCCGGCTCAGTCTTTTGGCTGTTTCTTTCAGCTCCTCAATGTTTTCGGCTTCTGCATGCGAGAAGATGAAGGACTGGGACTGTTTCACTGAAACAAGAACAGCACAGAAAGGTCAGCACTCTCCATCAGGGACGCACACTGAAGATAAAGCTTCTCTAGCACTCACGAGTAATGTGTCCAATATGACTGAGCCTAACTCAGTCTGTGATTAGGCATTCTGATGAAGTCATATTTAAGTAGTTTTTTTTAAGGGCCCAGGACCATCATAGAAGTTTAGCTTTCAACAAATATAATGAAATGGGCAACAAGTACACAAGCTCAGTGCCTGCTCTTTGGGAAAGGAAGCTCCAAATAGTGCTGTAGCTCCATTCTGCTGCTAAGGAACATGAAATACAAAAAACATTTGCAGACTTTACTGCTCTGTCAGCCCCATCTGCACATATCTGCTCCTGCAGGATACAGAGTAGAAGGCTACCCAATACCTACTGTCGTTCCATGAAGCGCTGGTTCTCCGGCAGCGGAAGCGGCAGCTCTTTATGCGGCGAGTGGCAGCCTTGTGGATGTACACCGAGTTCTTCATGATCACAGGCATCTTGGCCTCCAGCTCAGCGTTGCGGATGCACTCTTCAAAGAACTCTGGGGAGAGAACACCACTGTCAGAGTGATGGGACAGACACTCCATGCAATGAACCAGTCCCAGGGGACTGCGCTCGTTGACGGGCTGAGCCAGGTAATGATGACCTGCATAAACAGCAATCCATAAAGCTCCAGAATATCATCAGAATGAACATTTTCAAAGTGACAAAAGCCTCCAGTTCCCAACACATGTATACTCAAATTTTAGAAAGAACTGCAGCCATCTATTCCACATCAGCAATTCCCACAACTGCTCATGATTCAACTGCCAAAATGTGATAAAACTTCTCAACTCTGAAGCCTTGCTCATCATACTTTCTTTGAAGGACTTCTAAAACCAGTCAAACCTAACTGGGAAGGGAAGGTGTTGGCAACACCAGCACAAGCACACATGTCCAGGCCATACATGGTAAGGGATTTCTTAATAGCATAGCAAATACCAGCACACAGTTACATATATTACAGGCTGCAAGCAAAGCCCCATGTCCAAACTCTGACGTTTTTCTGCCCTGATCTGCCACACAAACTGCTTTTCCTGGCCCATTTCCCCTCTTATGGTATGACCAGCATCTACTCTGCCATTCCAGTCTTGCTGTCCTCCTGCCTGTTGCTGGTCCCTTGCTGTTCAAAGGCATTATGTGCTAAGGTGCCCAAACTCTTCTAAAAAGGGCAGGGCAGGGCTGCAGGAACCTCTTGGAAAGACTGAAGCAATTTTTACTGGGGCTAATGTTAAGGCAAACATTGCTGGTCCCTTATTTTCTCTAGTGCTCTGCTCATCGGTACATTTTTACTCTTTTGAAGAAAACATCCCCCAAAATCTAAGGTTGGAAATATCAGGAGACATTCAGTATAAGTTAGTCACTTATGCCCTGTGAAGATCTACTTGAATGCTGAGCTCAACACATCCACTTTAGCTCTGTTTTCTTATCATGGCTCTGAGCCAGTGGGATGAAGTTCAGAATCATGCCTGTTTTTCTCAGTTTAGAAATCTTATGTAGAAACTACCAAATAATAGTTGTTTTATTTAAATATATATAAATATGTGAATTGATATAAAACTATTTATACATGTATTTATCTCTATTTACCTAACAATACTCAGAATGCCACAGGACTTTTTGACTTTTCTGTACTGGCCCAGCATATCTACCCTTCACTGAAATGAAGCCTTGACTGTACAGACACAGCATCTTCATAACCGCTCTCCCTGTACTATAACTTGAGTATGGAAAACAAGCAAGACTTCACTCAACTGAAGCTGCTAATGTCAGTTCCCAAGCCTGACTCAAGCCACATGCCAGGGTAACGTCCCCCAAGAGAACCCAAAAAGACCCAACTCAAACAAACAAAAAAAAAGGCAAAGAGACCGGGATAACCTGTGAGGAACCTGAGTCTTACACCTGACCCGTGGACTGCAGTGCTGGGCTGATGCTGTGATTCAGCTCTGACTAAAGATCCAAACTTCACCTTCTGGGTCACCTACCAGCACGTGGCTACAGCAATCATGGGCCTCAAACTGGTGATATTCTTGTAAACAAGGCTGAGAAAATAAAGCCTTGAGGGGAATCAGAGGATTCCTTATAACTCAGACCTAGTCAGTAGTCAGTTTTTATAGCTCTGCCTCAGCTTCTCTGTTTGACATTTTGGGAAGTATTTGCACATCTCTAGGTTTGTCTTCCACCCAACACAGAAGGCTGGAATAATTTCAACCTCCTTTGAGGGCAAAACACCAACTACCTACATAGCACATTATGACTCCTCAAAGGGGAGGTACAAGAAGTTGGGAGACCACATTATGTGCAACTTTGCTAATTTGGAATCTTTTTGTGTCTGGGAAGATGGGTAGAAATATTTCCTCTCTTGAGTTTGCTCATCAGTAGAGAGGATGGATGACTAACTTACTTCTCAAGTTACTGACATCTGCTTTCATCTTCTTCTCTTTCTCCTTGTTGCAATTCAGAGAATTTAGGCCCTGCTCCAAGCTCTGCAACGCTTCCTCAGCTTCTCTCAGTCTCTTCTCCAGATCCATGCGTACCTTCACCTCAGCCTGAGGAAGAAAATAAGAGCTGAAAACCAGCTTGCTTCTCAGTAATCATCCTGGTAACTCACAAGGTCTGTAACGGACTTGCCATGGAAGAAAATGAAAAGACAACATTGATGGAAATCCTTAGAAATATTGCAAAGCAACATGAAAGTTGTTCCTCACATCTTCAGACAGAATCTGAAGTCCAGACTATTTCAGTTATTCTCCTTTACTCTGACTTCATTTTTCACAGTTTTCTTCCCATTATATAAACCATATGGAATCAGAGATGGCATTTTAACACATGAATTTGTGCTAATGCAAGTACTTGCAGCTGAACAGGAACAGAAGGAGATCATTCCAGCTGAGACAGACTTGAGATAAAGGCAGTCAATTCCCACAAAGGGGTGCCAGTGCTTAGTTTCAGAAACAAAACACAAGAGAAGTTAGAAATACAGTACTAATTTAGCAAATAAGAAAGACTACACAGCTTAGGTCAACTTAGCTTTAGTTTGTCCAAGTAGAAGGTTACAGGATAAGAAAATAGTGGAGGTGCAGGAAAAAGAATAACTCAGGGGTTTTTTTGGACAAAATATTTATATAAGGGGATTGAGTGTCAAACAGCCAATTATTAATTAACCTTTACATAATTTAAATTTAAATAAAATATCATACTTTGTCCAGTTACCTTTGCATAGATTAATGTATTGTCTGTTACAAAGGAGGGCTGGTTCCTCAGCTGAATTCCTCTGCTTTTGAACCCACATTCTGGCAGAGTTTACTGAATATTTAAAAGTCTTAAGGTTGATTTTCTGAGCACAAGTTAGGAGGGAAGATACCTGCTTAGTTCTGCCATGTCCGTATTAGCATTTCTTTGCTAATTAAAGTTAAAATTTATCTTTATTCTTGACTGTGTCTACTTTCCTCTTTTACTTTTTTTCTTCCCTCCATCTGTAGATTATGCTTTCACAGTAGCAAATTAAAAGATTTGTACTGAATGGATTAATCAGGCTTCAGAATACAAAAATAAATTGTAATGCTACGTAGATATAAGATGGCAATTCCATGTGTTACCATGATATCATAGTGCTTTGGGTAGGAAGGGACCTTAAAGATCATCTCATTCCAACCCCTTGGCCATGGGTAGGGATACTTTTTACTGCACCGGGTTGCTCAGAGCTCCAACCAACCCTGTCCTGAATACTTCCAGGGATGCAATATTCACAGCTTCTCTGAGAAACTTGTTCCAATGCCTCACCACCCTCACAGTAAAGAATTCATTTCCAATACCTAATCTAAACCTCTCCTCTTTCTGTTTGAAGCCAATCTCACCTGTCCTATCGCTACATGCCCTTGTAAAAATTCCCTCTCCAGCTCTTTTGTAGACACCTTTAGGCACTGGAAGTGCTATAAGGTTTCCTTCTCAGACCCTTCTCTTCTCTAGGCCAAACAGCCCCAACTTTCTCAGCCTGTCTTCACAGAAGAGGTGCTCCAGCCCTCCGAGCACCTTGGTAGTCCTCCTCTGGGCTCGCTCCAACAGGTCAATGTCCTTCCAGAGCTGGATGCAGCACTGCAGGTGGGGTCTCATCAGAGCAGAGCAGAGGGACAGAATCACCTCCCTCACCCTGTTGGCCATGCTGCTTTGGATGCAGGCCAGGATACAATTGGCAATATGAAGCACAGCCAATGAAGGTTTGTGACCACAATGTGAAAACTAAATAAAACCAAGAGCTTGGCTTGATGGAGAATGAACTGAAAGGGAAAATGGGAGCACTCTGGGCCCAGGAACAGCACTATGCAACATATGCAGGGGATACCTTGAGGTCTCTCTCTGCCTGCTGTTTCTCTGCAGTCAGCTCCGAGAGCGAGTTCTGCAGCGCTTGCGACTGGGAAGAGTAAAACTCCCGCTCCTCCTCCAGTGCTCGGGACCGCTCCTCATTCTCCTTCATCCTGGTGCATGGCACAGCAAAGAAAGATGACCATTCCCACCCCAACACAACTCACAGGAAGGAAAGGAGCTCAGTATTGTGATGGGACATGCTTAGCTACCTGATTACCTAGAGCAAAGAGATGCTAACAGCAGTGCTGTGTGCTCCACTCCAGTAACACAGGCATTGCTGGAGAAAGCCAGGTGGACATTTCTTGAATGGAACATTCTCAGCTCCCAGATGAAGCCCAGGAGCACCAAACACTCCTTATGGACAGGCCATGAATACCTTCACATGCCCAGGTCCTGGTTTCAAAGGAGCAGGCCCAACTGGGAGCAAGTTCAGCTGCCCTGCCTCACTCTGTCTCCTTTGAAGAATTTGTAACCTGAACTCCTGCCATGGGAACCAGACAAGCTTCCAGACTTGTCTGTTGCTGGCAACCAAAAAGCAAGTCAGCAGACAGTCACGTCATTTGGCACCACTAAGCCAGAGCAGAAACGTCCTCTTTCCCCCCTTCACCTTTTCTCTGCCAGGAGTTTCTCCTGCAGAAGTTGCTGCATCTTCTCTTCAATCTGTCGCAGGCTGCAGTGCAGTCCCCAGATGGGGCTTTGCTCCTTGCTCGGGCTGGTTGGAGGTGGGACCTGGCTCTCATTTTCTTCTAGCATCTCCAGCATTTGTTGTTTTTCCAGGGAGAGCTCCTTGAAGAAGGACAGAGACTGTGAGTATCAGCCAAGTCTAACATTTCCGCTCCTGTTCCTGCCTGGTTCTTCCTTACTGAGTCCCTCCATCCTTACATCCACATGCCTCATTGAGGTTAAACACAGGAATAACAAAATTTGGGTTTCATTTTATACCTGCTTCCTGGGGAGCAAGCGTCCACCACAGCCTTCTCTACGAAGGGGTGAACCAACAGGCTCCTTTGATGTGATATGCTAGTAAGGACACAGCTCAGGGACTGGAACCTTGTGCTTCCCTGGTGCACCAGACACCCAGGCAGCTTCCCTGCCTTCCCTGCTCGGCCTGCTCCTTGGTGGGAACTGGTGAAGTGTTCAGCGTGCAGTTAGGGCAGGAATGGTATTTCCATAGCTTTCCAGTTCTTTTTTCATACCCATAACTGCAGGCAAGGAGAAGAGCTCAATGGAACAGATTTTTGGACAAACTTGCAGGATCTGACACAAACATTAAGGATGACCTTGCAGCTTCAGAATGCCAACTGTGTGGAAATTTCACAAACAGTATACATTTTAGAAAAGACACTTTCCACAAATCCACCAGTAAGGAAAGATTTTAATACATCAAGACTGTTTCCTAGATTCCCATGTGGTACATGATTTCCTTGGGAATCATGGTCCCTTCTGGGAACAAAGAATGCCCCTCTGCTGCTTCAAATTCCACCAGAAGGTAGAGAGTTGCAGTTAAAAAAAATATGCTCATCACAGACTTACAGTCATGTTGGTTGGAAGGGACCCTCCAGTAGGCTCTTGTCCAGCCTGCTGTTCAGAGCCAGTCTGTCAGCACAGCAGGATATGGTCAGCTGTGGCTGTTTACAGTCTGAAAACAGTCCACGATGAAGGTTCCTCAGCCTCTCCTACTGCTTGCCTGCCCATCTGGTGAAAATTCTCTCCCAGTGTTCCACCTAAGCTTCCCAAACTGCAACTTATTATGGTTATTGTCCTACCACTGCATCGCCTGGTACTGCTGAGAAAATTTTGGTTCAGCTGTGCTCTGTCATCCTTCTCTGCAGGGGATTTTGGTGTTCATATCAGCTACCAAATGAACCTGTTCATCTGTACAGCACTTCAGCTCTGGCATTAGCAGATGTTGGATTCATTCCATGGGAAGCATTGCCTTCAGACCAAAACGCTGTCAGAGGGGAGAAGTGGTCACTCACCTCTAGGGTGTTCTGTAAGGACTCTGTCAGGCTTCGCAACTCTTTCTTTTCTTCCTCCACTCCTTTAAGGGAGCGGGCTGTGAGCTCCAGCTCCCTAAAGAAGCAAAAAGGGTGACAGCTATTGCCGGGGAACAATAGCCCCACAGACCGCACCCAGGCTGTGCAGGACCTGCAACGATTGGTTGGTACAGCCAGTCCTGGAGAGCCAGGAGTTTGCCAGGAAGCGTCACATTCTGCCTTGGACACACTACAGGCATCCAGTAACCTCACTGTACCTCCTGATCATCAAACCCAACCCAACAATCACTGTGCTTGTCCAGCAAGGGCAGAGCCATGGTTGCAACTGAAAGAGCTCAGACAGGGCAGTCACATCTAAGCAGAGCCTATGAGAACAAAAATGGTTTGCAAAATCACACTGGCTTTCCTGAGATGTTACTTAGGGAGAAAAAAGGGGGGGAAAAAAAGAGGGCAATAGCAAAAAATGCCCTTTCAACACTCAGGACAAAGCACTTGGATCCTTCTCTTTCTAAATACATTAGTTGCTCTTATTTTGCATAGTTACCTTTTAAAATTACAAAACTAGTCTTGGTGAGGCAACATGATACACACATTGTCATTCAGCTGATGGTGGAAATCCAGATCCATGTGTCTGGACCCTACATGGCTGCTCAGTCAACTGAACTAATTGCCTCTCTGAAATCCTCTCTTGCACCTCGCCATTGCCATGCTACCCCAACCAGTCTGGGGTTGTTTGTGTCCCAGCCCTTTGAAATTAAATTGCTGGAGGCCTGAGTGCAAAATAAAACTAAGTTGTATTCTGTTGGTCACACGAGCAATATCAAATGCAGGTAAATGCAAATGGCAGCAAATGCAGCCCACAGCCATTCCTGTTTTGGTCAATGTAGCATCTCCTTTCTATATGCACAAAATAGGTGGATTTTACAGACTGTCTTGATTCACCACCACAGTGGTACTTTTTCCCGGTGTGTTTGTTTGTGTCCTTCCCCTGGCCTGCTGCCGTACCGTCTGATCTCCTCCTGCTCCAGCCGCAGCTCCCGCACCACCTCTTCAAAACGCTGCTTCTCTGCTTCCAGAATCTGGTTCAGACGCTCAAGTTCCTGCTCCAAAAGAGAAGACAGGAATGTGCTCTGCCAACACAGTTAGGAGAGGCTTCCCTGTTAACAATGCCTGGGACTTTTAACACGGCATTTAACCCAAGCTGTGTAGAGCTACACGGTGTCTGATTCCACCACACTTTTGTCCAGGGGCAATTAGAAAGATTTGAAGTTGGCTGAGGATTTTCAGACATCCAGAGGTCCCACCCAGGTTACCAAGCACCTGGAAATCCCAGACATGCTCCCTGCACGGGCCAGCTCAGCCACATATAGACGGAAGGTCCAAAACTCCCTGGGAATGCTGGACTCACTTGTAAATACCATTTTCAGGCACCTGCATGTGCAGGTACAGGAAAACCAGACAGCCCCAGAATGCAGCAGCCCCAGAATTTCTGTGCCTGAAGTGTGGTACTTCTGCCAGCTCAGCCTTTCTGCCCACCCCCACTGGGGCAGGAAAACACAAACAATTCAGTTACAGCTTTGCATAGTTCAATCAGCCTGTCAACTATCATCGTGCTGATGAAACTTCGCTGAGAGAACACCAAATACCACAAGCTGTCCTTCACGCAGTGAAACAGTCTCCTCCCCTAGTCTAGAGTAAGCAGTTGTACTGAGACCTATTGCAGATGGAGAAAGACAGCACCAAAATTCAGCAAGGGTCCCTCTCCTAGTCAGGTCCCCTTGGAGCCACAGCTGCTATGCAGAACTCCTGCTACAGGCCTGTGCCAGTCACAGAACAGCACTGGCACTAGATAAATTCACAATAAGACTCTTGCTTCATGGTGCAGGTACACGGTTCAAGCTGTTCTCCCAACATGCTGCTCTGAAGCCTTCAGGCTCCCAAGAGGGTCAAACCACAGTTCAGTGAGCTCTACATTCAGTCCTTCACAGCACCAAACTCCTTCAAACTAACCCAGTCCCATCTGCTCTTTGTGGGCAATGGAGTTACTGTGCATGGCTTTGGAAGAGCAGAGATTTGTTCCAGGATCTTCAGATAAGGTCATTTTGCTCCCTGTGGCTGTGGGCGGTGCAGCAGGCTGCCTCACCAGAGGGGGCCGTCTCTGCAAAGGCAGAAGTAGCTTAGCCCTAAGCAAGTATCCAAGCCACTTTTAGATTTTAGCTCTCCACAAAGGTATGCAAGAAAAATATAGGCCTGAGAAGCCTAGGTCAGCATTGCCATCTTCTCCTAAGGAGAGGCAACAGTAATTTTGGATTAACTGGGAAAGCGTATGAGGCACTTTGCCAGGTTGTAACATGTTGGTCTAACACCCATGCAGACTTTCCTCCAGCATAATGGGACAATCCATTTGCACAGCTATCTTGCCATGACTGTATGATGGTGTTATAAAAATCAATACAGATTTGGTGTGACCATGAGGATGTACTACTTGTAATATATTAAGCAATTTTAAGTTAGGAATAGTTTGAAAAACAATTATAAACTTGATAAAGCAACCTGGCCTGGAAGATATCTCTCCCTGCCCATGGCAGGGGGGTTGGAATGAGATGATCTTTAATGTCCCTTCCAACCCAAACCATTATATTCTAAGGTAAATTAAGGTATAATAGTCACATCTAAGGGAGTGCTCTCTTGATTTTTCCCTAGTACAACATTTATCATTCTCCCCATCTCTGTTGTGTCCAAAGAACAAACCACACTGGTTTTTTGTACTCCTTGTTTCTCACAACAGTATCTCTATGCTAGAACAATATCTGTTTACTTGCTTTCTAACTGTGGAGACGGGTTTTAATTGCCACAGTCTTCTTGAATCTGCCAAATAACAATTGTGTCATTCAATTCAGTGAGTATGAATTTCATTTGATCGATCTTCCTCCCTGGTCCCCCTGGAGACATAATCACAAACCCATTGCATGGAAAGTAACAGGGAAAGAACAGGGATACACGTCCACAAGCAATCTCATGGCAGAGGTCTTATTCCTCTCTTCATCCACAGGGCCCAGAGGTTGGCTGGAGACTCTTGTGCCTCCACAAGCCTCTCTTCCTGAACACTGACATGTCTTCAAGCCAACAGCTCCCAGCCTTCCAGCCCTGCCACACGGCAATTGAAGGAAATTGGCTTGTGATGAACGCACCTCTTTTTGCTCTCTCTGCAGACACAGCTCTTCTGTTTCTTCCATTAATTTATCTGCAAGCACACAAAAAAAGTCCAAGCACAGAGAAAAGCATTTTATATCCTCGGGATATTTACAAACAAGAAATGCTGACTTTTTGAAGCTTGAAAATGCATCATTCCCTATTCCTTTGTGTGTATCTGTCTGGGAGGCTCCAAAGACTGAGATGGCACTAATGGGATGTTCTATAACTTCCCTCCTGCCAAATAACTTAATAAACTAAACAACCATATTGCTTTGTACTCCTTCTAATGTTTCCTCTCAATGTTCTTAAAAAGTGTTAATGAACCATCCTCTAGCTAAGTCAGGAAAATATTCTTATCTCTGCCTCATAGATAAGGAACAAGGCATAGAAATCTCACGTGAGTGCAGAGGGTCACACAACATGTAGCAGCAGTCAGTTTTCCTGCAGCTCAGTGTCCCATCCTCACCTGCCTAGTACATCATCCTATCCTTAGCCCTCTGGGCAGCACTTCCAAATCTGTATTGTCACCTTGGGATGTCCCAGCCAAGCCCAGAAGTCAATCCCTAACTTAGCCACAAAACTGCTGCTGTATGGAGCAGTTCCCCTCAGCATCAGTTGCTCTGGTCCACTGAAGACACACACGCCCACCAGAGGCCGTGCTCTGGTCCTCACCCTGCAGCCTGATGCACCTCTGCTGTGCTAGGCTCCAAGCCCAGAGGCTCTGCCTCAGGCAGCTCCTAGCCACACTCACAGGAACCCAGACAGAAACGCTCCACATGGTCAATCCTCGGGTTTAGTTCTCGGCTCTGCTACCCGGCTGCCACGAGAGCAGGGACAGAGTCACTGCAGCACTTTTATCTTTCTGTCAGGTGAGTGGGATGCTCCTGGTTTCCCTGAGAGCCTGACATGGTTACTGCTGCTGGCAGGGTTACTACTGCTAGGAGGAATGCAGACCTCTACCTCCTGCCCAGAGCAGGGCTCCTGGTGCCAGAGAAATAGTGTTACATTACCAAAGCTCTGCTGACCACAATGTCCGCCTTTCCTTCCCACTCTCTCCCTCTTCCTCCTGGCCAGAACCCAGTGCAGATGCACTGTAATTACACAGAGCCTCTCCCACCTTCCCTCTCTGCCCTTCCTGGGTGGCCCAAGCCCTGGACTTGATGGGCTTCTGTAAAGTCCACATCTAACAGTGAAACCTGGATCCCAGCTGGATGGAAGGTAAATCAGTGTGGATTCAAGAAATTCCCCAGAGCAGCATTCCTCCAGAGAACCTTGACCAGCTGCCAGCAACCATGCCTAACCTCAAAGCTTGACTGCAGGACGGACACAGATCATTGAAGGTACAGCTAATGAGTCAGAAGTGATAGCACTTATATAGAAATAGACAGTTTCTGTCAAAAGAAAGTAACCAACTGTGACAATTGACCGGCTCTGAATGTTCTTGTCATGGACCAAAGAACCCACTGAAATATATATTTTATATTCCAAATATCTCCAGTCTGCCACAGAATGTGTATTCCTCTATTCCTCCATCACCTTTTCTTTTATCATACTAAAGACCTCTTTAGTCTTTTAAGCCCTTTAGTTTGCTCTGGTGCTTGCAAAATCATGTTTTGATGAAACTTCCCTGTTTCTAATTTTCCTCCGGTTTCTGTCCCTTCAGGTCCTCCTCTCAGCATCTCCTCTTATTCCTTTGTCAGTTGTGGAACCGCTTCTCCCTGCCTGCCTCATGTACGAGCCCATCCATCACCTTGCATGTGTGAATGGTGCTCGAACGGACAGAATGAATATGCCTTGATACTTGAGTTATGATCACTGTTACATGTGAGACCATATACTGAGATCAGCCCTGATCAGCGTGGATGCAGAAATGCAAAAAGCTCCTCAAGATTCCTCCAGTGGCTTGATGATTAGAAGTAGATACCATGAGCCCCTGCTCAAAGCATCACCAACCTGGAGCACCCAAATTCCTGCTGTCTTGTTTAAAGATAACTCTCCAGACAAGTCCCTAGGCCCACACTTCTGACCAGCAGCCCCTAGGTCAGAAGGTCTCTTAGACGTGGGGAATGCTGTTAGAGGGTATCTAGGTTAAAACAGGTACTCTCCCTTGGCTCCTGCTACAGGCAACGTGGGGAAGAGATAACTGGACCTCCCAAGCAGTCAGATCATCCAAGGTACCAGGCCATCCAGAGGCCGGTTCCTAAATAGGGGATTGGACTACATAACCTACCTCTCTTCATACCTAAATTATTTTACACTCATCTGGAGCAACTGTTCTTTCTCCACTGTCTACAGAGAGAGCACTGACAAATTAGCCGCTGCCATTAGATGCCTCAAACAAGCCCATGTAAATGCTCCCACTTCCAATATGAACAGTGTGAGCAAACACAAAGATCGAGTAAGACCAAAAAATCCACCAGCTAGGTGAAGAAAACTCATGCATGAAAAGCTGTGACCAGCCTCAGAAGTATCAGTCCCGTCTGATTCAGGGAGGCAAAGGTATTGTCTGCCTGTGAGTAGCTGAAACGAGCACATCCAAATGCCTCAGGGGTGGCAAATATTTGTACAGACGAGCCATGAAGGGCTGCAGCATATTGGCCAAAGCACATTCCTCCTTCACACTCCACCCAGATGTCCAGAGCCCACCTTAACTTTTGCATGTTTTGACTCCCTTCAGACCTGAATGTCAGCTGCTGACTACTCAAAAGTTTCATCCAGTGAAAACCTGTAGCTGCTTGGCTTGACCACACTGACAATTCCAGGAAAAGTAAAATTACTATTTTGGCCTTTATGGCTTTTCAAAGTTCGAGTTTCCTACCTAAATATTCCTGTTTCTCCTTAGCCAGCTGTAGTCCTTGAGCTTCCAGGCTCTCAATCATGGCTTCTCCCAGCTGGGCATTCTTCCAGGTCCTAGGGAGAGCAGACACAGAGCAGGCAATGTAAGAGACCTAAGGGTCCCTCAGACTAGGACAGGGGATTCAGCCAAGCAAACTACCAAGGAATTCAAACATGCAGACTCTTATCAGTTGGGACAGCAATTCTCTAAAATTTTTCACCACAAATGAATTAGAGAAATTTCCCAGGCATTCAGTAATTTTTTTTTTTTAATACATTAGTTGTATGTCAACACCTCATAGCTATTCAAATGTTCTTTTCAGTGTTTTGGAGAGTTCTACACTGAGCCTAATTTTAAGGGGTCTCCAGAATAATCCAGCACATCCACAGCCTCCAACTGCAACAGGATGTACCTGGAACTCTTTAAATGACAGACTTCAGAACGAGATTTTAGCTTTTAACTCTAATGACTTCCCACTGCCAGTGACATTGTCTTCTGCAGCCTTTCCAATACTTTGCTGTTAGAGTCACTCTTCCCCTTCAGACTTCAATCATTTATTGAATCCTTCCTATAGCCTTCTACCTTCAGTCTTTCTGGTATCCATCATCCATCCTGGAACCAACCCCTGCTAAAGCTGTAAGCCACTAGGATTTGGTGTCTGGCCCTACTCTGTGAGTCAAGTGCTTTTTCCTGACAATGAAGAACCAGAGATAAAAACCAGACAAGATACTGGCAAGTTGGGAATGTTAGAGAAAGCAGACATATTCAAAGAGCACCTTGTGTCATTGTAGGACCATTGGCCAGAGGATCTCAAGGTCTTTTAAACACTTTATGAAGCCAGGCTACAAAAAGTGCCTGTGGAGCAGATGCCCGTTACTGATTGAGTTGACAGACAGGATAGGCTTTAATACAGACATGAAACACCAAGGACAAGGACACACAAACCAAAAACAGAACCAGAAATGCAGTTTGCTGCTCACTTCTATTCATGTTTTATTAGAAAAAAATACCTACACATATAAAACGCATAACATTAAAACATACATAAAATTGATTCCAATCTGTTTATATAGATGTGCATACAGGAGCAGCAATCATTGCCCAGAAATTCTGCCATATTTATTGAATACTAAGGGATCTTATTAATATTAAATGTCTATAAAGCTTCCTGTACAGGGCCTCTTTGTGAACCATTTGAAATTGTAGCTTTTTGGAAAATGTTAATTTGGCAATCTCTTATTTCAAGGCAACCTGTACTTTGTCTCTTATAAAAGCCAGGTGAATAAATTAAACACACACCACCCCAGGAACCAGGCAGCTCACAGCTCCAGCAGCCCAAGCTCTTTGCAGATAGATGTGTTTCTTGTCAGCTAATGAGGAAATTTCTAAAGTAGAGAGGAAATTAAAACGCTAATTTAAAAGGTGCTGTTTTGCCCACAGGTAGACATCTTCACCTTGAGTGAGAACACGGGGATGTGAATGTGTTTTTTCACTAACATTCCTTGTTACAGGATGAATCTGATCCCAGAGAAGCCAACAGGAAACAGGTCAAGATGGGAGTGGGGGGAACAACAGAGTTTATCACATGATTACATGGAGAGTTCCAAAACAGCTGTAGCCTTTAAGGTGTCTGTTTGTAGATTCACCCTCTCAGTGCTCCCTCCCTTCCCCAGACTAACAAGACATTTCCCTGTCTGCTACTCACCCACTCCTGTGTGACTTAGAAAATGCACTCGTACCACTGGGTAGCATTCAAGCTTTTATTCCTTCATCTGCTGGAACCAGTGCCGGTGTAACCACAGCTGCAGGGAGGTACAGGCTATGACTGCAGCTGAGGGGCAAGCAATGGCTTTCCTTATTCTGTATTTCTTGCCAAGTGAATTTTCATCAGAAAAAGCTACACTGCTCAAAGTATCAGAAAGCACAGGGCCAGGAAGGCTCATGGGACAAGTAGGAAGCCCCTGTCTGAAAAAAAAACCCAAACCCAAAGCTGTAGAGAATCTCCATCACATATACATCTCAATCACTGCCTGTTCCAGTCCTTTTGTAGCCCTGGGAATATCTCTTCAGCTTTGGCTGCATTTTTACCATTCTTGGGAGCACCCACAGCCAATTTTTGGAGACACTTTGCACTTTATAGTCCATAGGACATAAGTACTATGTTATTTTTTTTCTCCCACATTGCCTACCAAGTTTACTTTCTGCTGTGGACAGAGTGTATGTGTACCACTGTCCCCCACTACCAGCAGCAAAGCCTTTCTGGAAAGAGAGCCTGGCAGTCTGGGAGTCAGCTCTTTGTGCATTTCCAAAAAGCTTTCACCATCTGGCTAGCGGGGTAAGTCCAAGCCACAACACATTAGAGGCGTCGGGAGACCATCAGTTCCCCTCCACATTGAATAAGCCATTTCCCTATCAGGGCAGGAGGCTTAGAAAGGAGTGAAGAACTGAAGGGATCACTGAGCAGACTGTGATGGTGGAGGCAATTACCAGTTGTGCAGGCACATAGACATGACTCACCCCAGATGTAAAGAGGCAGTGGACAAAATTGAAACAAAGGACAGAGGATACTTCCCAGCCTGGGTTTGTTTTTTCTCTTTTGCCTATTTCGTATCTCAGTCTATAGAGTTTGTTTTGGGGTTGGGTTTGTTCTTTTTGGGCTATGTTGTGGGGTTTTTTGGTTTGGGTTTTTTGTTTGTTTTTGTTTTGTTTTGTGTTTTGTTTTGGTTTTTTGTTTGTTTGTTTGTTTTTTGAGGTTGTTTGTTTGTGGGTCTTTGGTTTCTTAGAGTGTTTTTTTGGTCAGCTGTAAATAATGATGAAAACAGCAGGATGGCCACAACTAAGTGCTGCGGTGCCACCGGCAGTACCATCTCCATCTAGGATCAAAAGGACATTATAACAGATTGCCTAGAATAATTCAACTATATTCTTTTAGCTTTTCTATTTACTGCAGATCAATTTATCGGCCCATGTTGGCCTTTCTGACTGCTGTTTAACTCCCAACCTGACCCTGTTAATTCACACAATCTGTGCTTTTCCTAACATGCTGGCTGCTATCAGCACTGATGAGACTGGCACTGCGGCTGCACCACTCTCCTCTGATGCAGGAACAGAAGCAGAGAGGGCAGGGAAGGTGTCTCAGGCACATTTTCAAGTAGGTGCAGGTGGTCTGCTGTGTGATAGCAGCCACTCTCTAATTTCAGTTCTAAATGCTACTGCTGGGATACTGAAGCATGGACTAGAGAAAAGGCTGGCCCTGTGACAAATACAGCAGTGCAGGGCTTACCTTGTGAGTACCCCTCCTGGGCTGTGCTGCCTTCCTCCTTCCCTCCCACACACACCTGAATGATGAACTTGCTCCCAAATTATTTCCCTTGGCAATAGTTGAGCTTAACATTGGCGAAGGCAAGTGCAGACCTGTGCTATTCAATAAAAATCTCCAAACTGCTCAAGGGCTAGCTCTGTGTCACTTCTCTGCAGTGGCCAAGGCTGCTCGTGCCAAGTGGGTGGCAGACCTCTGCCTTGGGTCTTGTGTCCCGGGGGACTCCTGCTCCCATGAAACTTCAATGGACAGCCTCGTGTTGCAGTTCATACACTACCATGGAGGTAACAGCTTGCCCCAGCACCAAAGCCATGCACACTGCAGCAGCACAGAGCTTGGCTTGGGCTGATGCATCATAACACTGGGTTCCCCATTTATTACAAATCAACATTTTGAGCCTGACAACACTGAAATTAACTGAGATGTTGCCTTAGCTTGTACACATACATGCACACACTGGTATTACAAGTTAAACAGCTTTTGTCCCTACAGTGACAAGAGACCACCCCTGTTGTAATGCAGACAGGAAGGGAAGAGCAAAGTGCCATTGCTTTAAGCCTCATAGCTGAATGGCAGGCTCTGCCCTACTCAGGAAGTTTCTGTATTTCATTTGGGAAAGTCAAAACCCTGTTCAAGTGTTACCTCTTCCTGCATCTACTGAGATTTAGAAGGAGACTGCTCTGCTTTTGCAGGACAGCTGCTCATTGCACTGTCAGGCTCTATATTACTACAAGGCTCCTGGGTGCTGGGGATTGCAGAGCTGGAGGCCAACAAACTGCAAATCTCTGTCCCGCGTTCTCAGCAGAGTGTGAACCAGTACTGAATGCATACAGCAATCAAACCCTCTCACCCCTGTAGGTGGGCTGGAAACGCTTTGCAAACACTGCCTCTCCTGGGATTTAGGCTGCCTCCACATTTCACAATTAAACTTATTTGAGAGGCCAAATCCTGCTGCTGCATGGCCTGAGCACCCTCAGAACTGGGCAGAAGGAATGCACACCCCATGGACACAGAATTGCATCACAATTGCTATTATTAATCAGTACTGTGTTGGTGAGGTCCCTGCTTGTAGCAGGACATACAGCCACCTGGGCACCTGCTGACTATCTTTGTGCCTTGCCTGTTCTGCTCTTATCTCACCCAAATTCCTATGGAGAAGTTGTCTG
Source organism: Mystacornis crossleyi (assembly GCA_013400655.1). Lineage (NCBI taxonomy): Eukaryota > Metazoa > Chordata > Aves > Passeriformes > Timaliidae > Mystacornis > Mystacornis crossleyi. The sequence continues at coordinate 6,073 of VYZQ01012126.1, read as the reverse complement.
ACACTCACTTTTGTCAAGCCTGCAACCCTTGCTTCCCACACAGAATGGACCAGGAGGGCTCCCATTCAGACCCAGGTCCCACTTCTCTGAGGCAGAGAGAGGGATAGCAGGTGGAACACAGCATATCAGCATTTGGCAGGTGACAGCCTCGGGTGGTGAGCAGAGAGCCATACTGCACAAACATGGCACACCAAGGCGGGAAGCTTTGCATCAGTTTTAGAGCATTCCCATTTAGAGACAGGATGGGTCCAGGAGGCAAGTGAAGCTCTCAGTCTTTGAGGAGCTTGTCTGACTCCCCATAGTCCTTCTAGTCAGGCTTCTTCCTCTTTATCCTTTGCACATCTACAGAGCAGATCAAAGCAAAAAAGGAATAGAAAGAAGCTTACACTTTTCCAGACTCCTGTAGCATCTCCAGCCACTGAGCCTGCTCAAACTCTGATTCGGCTGCTAGAACAATGTTACCCTGGAAGAGGGGAGGGGAGGGGAAAAAAACCCGTATTAGAGAGGCTGGTGCCTCACGCACCTCTGTGCACTCATGGCATGAACTGGACACAGCTGTGGAGGGAGGAGAGCCCACCGCTCTCAGTCACACCGGAAGCAGGATCACACAGGAGCAAATATGACCTAGGCCTACCACACACTGGGAAGTGTGCACATGGCAAACAGTCACAGTAGGAATAATACTGATAGGGCAACATGAGCTCTCGGGCTCCTGAGAATGTGTCTACTGGTCTGCTAGTATCATAAAACCTGGTGTCAGAAAGTGCAAGTTTCCTTGTTGGTTGTCAAAGCAGCAGCAACAAAGCCTTGAGGGGACTTGAGATGCTAAGTCACCCTTGCTCTCAGGATAGTCTGTCCAGAGAGGGCAAGCATACCTTGGTGGGGAGGGAAAAGACTGCCAATCCAACTCTGCTCATCAGCATTAACCTGTTCTGTGGGGTTTGGAGCTTTTGAGAAGAAAAGGAATCTACTTACATGGAAGTCTTCATGAGAGATCTTTATGGCATAAGGCATGTTGGCCTCTTCTTTGGGCTCCACAATGCAGCCTCCCAAGGGTATGACACCCTGGAGATAAACCAGAGCACTTGAATCAGTCAGAAAAATCAAATAAAACTATCAACTAGCCGGGAGCTGAACTTTCACCCTCAGTCACTTGTGGTCCCCTGCCCTGCCTTAGCTACCCCAGGAGGGGCAATACACGAAGTTTCTGAAAAGCAGAGGGACTCTCATCACCACCAGGATACTCCCAGCCAGCATCTGAAAGGAGGTAAAGATGGCAGCCCTGCCTTCACCATGGAGGGAAAGCTGTTAGCTAGAACAAGGAAACAGGAACTGTTTCATCAAGGAGGAAGTGATCTCTCAATTGATTCAGTGTGGTATCATGAGAGAGGCTGTGCATTCATTCCAGTCACCTATAGCAGTCAAAACCGCATGTGTGCTGCATGGGAGCAGACAGGCAGCTGGCTGCCCCTAACCAGGATGGGTGAAATCAGCACCTTTGGAAGCTCGTGTGCTACATCAGCCTCCAGTGACTAAAGAGGACAAAACCAGGCTCAGAGCACAGGGTCCTCCTGCGGAGCCCCAGGCAGCAGAGCTACAGAGGCCGCTCCTCAGAACTGAGGGCATGTGGGTTACCAGCTGCTAATGACTGCAAGTACAGGTTAGGAACAAGAGGCAAATGGAGCTCTTAGCCCCATCACTGGCTTTGCCAGCACTATTTTTATAGCCACAAGATTAGTTGATTAGATCGTGAAAACAAGGGAATATATCTACAATCAGATAAAAAAAAATAGAAGTCATATGCCTGCTAAATCATTAAATATCCTGAAAAGGTTCCAACGTGATTCTTTCTCTTTTGAGGCTTCCCTGGACCTGTGAGATGTTTGTGACTTATTGGGACTTACCTCTTCTTCACTTGCTGGGCCCATGGAGGAAGGGGGAGGGGGAGCTAGAAACAGAATTATTCCCTCCTTGCGCAAACACTGCTCACCTTGGGATGGATATTGAAGTATTTATTGCTTTCAAAACTCTTCTTCTCACTCTCAGCATAGTACAGCAGGAAACTTTCCTTAATGATGAAGAACCTTTAAGACAGAAGGGAAATACATTCTGGTGAAATGGAGGTTGTGCAGCACAACACAAGGAAATCTCCACCTAACTAAAGCTGCTTTCTGAGCAGAAGAGTTTACTACTCCCACCCCAGTCTGAGGTGAGGTGCCTCACTTCTGCTCACAGCCAAGAGCTAATGCTTAACAGCAAGTGCCAAGTTCAAGCACTTTGTGCTTGCAGTTTACCCCAGCATGCACACAGCAGAGCTGAGGGCAAGCCATGGCACCGTGTGCTCACAGGGCACAGGGACAGCACTCTGTGCCCAAGACAGGACCACAGGCTTTTGGCATCACTATGTGTGCGCTCTCTCTAGCGTGTGTGTTGAATTCAACCTACTGGAGAGAGCTGCTCTTTTATTCAGGGGTCTCTCGCATGGGCTAAGACCAACTAAATGCTTATTTGGCAATCTGCTGCCTGCCACCTTCTTCCCTCCCATCTCAGCATAAGCCAGAAGGGAAGTGTTTCCACTCTAACACAGACCTGCAGCCTAGCATCCCCAAGTGACTCTTGAGGCAAAAAATTGGCCACCAAAGCACTCAGGAGCAGAAATAAATTTGAGGGATATTTTTAAGCAGAGCACCTGGCAAAGTCTCCTGTCACTGACCTTCACAACTACAAAGGAAATTGAATTTTTTTTTCCTCGTATGTGTAACAATAAAATATGCCTTGTTCTGCTCACTTAGCCTTAGGTATGCTCTGGTGGTCATTGTACAGTAGCCACAAAATATCACAGCTTCTGTAAGCTGAGCCTCTAACTTACTGGAGCGTGTCCTCAAAATTATGATTAGAGGAGTGCCACCTTTAACTTATTTGGATTTTTGAAATGCCCCTGGGAGAGTCCCTCCTCTCTTCAAAAATTGAGGTTGCATGTACTCTTCAGCCAGTGGTACAGGGGAGATATACCTGACTTAGTTTCAATTTGGTCTAAATATCTGCAGCATTCAAAAATTATGAAGAGCAGCTGAAAAAAAAATGGGGACAAATTTAGTAGGGAGGTTTCAAAAGAGTAAATGACAAAGAAAATGTGTTGTACTATTCTGTACATATTTTCTGACAGGAGAGAGAGGGATTTGGGAAGAAAGTGAAAAGCAAGAAGGTGAAAATAATTTTAAAAACGCCTTTTTACACTTCACAAAACACAGCTGTGTAAATCACTTTCATTTGGTCCAAAGGACAAGAGATCATGAGGAAACTGGAAAGGATAAGGCATTTCTGTGAATAATAAGAACATGCCCAGGAAACCCTCTTGTTTCTGGGAGGGAACAAGAGGAGACCTCCACAGGCAGTGCTGCCCACTTGTGCCAGTTCCAAAAGCTAAAGAAAGATGTTGGAGCTGGCAGAGAATTCTCACAATAATAATAAAATTATAGATATAATTATTAATAATAATTATTATAATTATTTTCTTGGGTGAAAGCTTTACTGTTTCCATCAGCTTCTGTCTCTTGCTCTTCTGCCATGGCTCTGGCAACACAGATGAAATTGCCAAATATCATGGAAACAGACCATGGGCTCTTGGGGCAATAAAAAATGCAGAACAAAGCTAAACTTCTGAAAGTCTGCAGCAAACTCAAGCTCTGGAACTACTTTGCACCTTCCCCAAAGTGTTTAAAAGTGACAGTTATTGAACACGTGCATATTTATATCCAGAAATCTTCAGAACATACAATCACCAGCAGCAGTTATTGTTCCCCAGTTTTTTTCTTCTCCTTTCCCTCTCATCTGTACCTGTTCATGTTGACTTCAGAGGTGGGGAGAAGCAGACACTTCCCTTCCTCAGCAGGACACATTTGATACCCTGGGAACATCATGGTTGACTGCCCAACCTCACCTCTTGCTCCTGACCACAGCCTGACAAAATCTCTCTAAGCAGAAGAGCACAGCTCAGTGCAAACCCCACTCCTCTGCGCTGAGCTTATTTAGTTGGTGGAGGACTGAAAAGGTGCCCATTCACAGTGCAGCCTGTCCAGCAAGTGGTCAGAGTCGGAGCAATTGCTATTCACCTTCCACCCAGGGGACCATCTCCTTTCCAGCCCAGACTCCTGCTCCAGTGCACCTCCCAGAGGAGCGGCAATCTACCATTCCCTCAGCTGGGAAAGCAAGCGGTGACCCTGCCCGTGGTGGCTGTCCCATACTTAACTGCTCAACTTCGAGGCACCAGCCCATTTAGCAGAGGCACTGGGCACACCTCTGGGGGACCCATTACTGATGGACTGGATTGAGGTCTCACCTCTGTGTGGAACAAGGACTGGCATTTTCAGATATTTCGGATATTTGCATTAATGGCAAATGTAGCCACGACCCCTGCAGCTGGCTCACAACTGACTCTGGCCAAGGCAGACATCAGAGACCTCCAGAGAGCAGACAAGGCTTGTTCCTGGTTCCTCCTGTCCATATCACTTCTGTGAACAGCAGCCTTGTCCACTCCTGACTAATTTTTCCTCCCACCTCTGGTCATTAACTCTATAAGAAAGTTTTCCTCTGAGTAGCTCCATCTTTCTGTTGTCTCTAACTCTATGCTTAGTTCGAGGACTTCATTTTTTTAGAGGGAAATTGCCATACCTGCACAATAAATACAGAAATAACATCTCAAAAGAACAAACCTGCCTGCCCAATGGGCTATACTTGGTCCAGTGAGTCAGAGGGAACCAGATACTGTGGGTACAAGTATGANAAAAAAAAATGGGGACAAATTTAGTAGGGAGGTTTCAAAAGAGTAAATGACAAAGAAAATGTGTTGTACTATTCTGTACATATTTTCTGACAGGAGAGAGAGGGATTTGGGAAGAAAGTGAAAAGCAAGAAGGTGAAAATAATTTTAAAAACGCCTTTTTACACTTCACAAAACACAGCTGTGTAAATCACTTTCATTTGGTCCAAAGGACAAGAGATCATGAGGAAACTGGAAAGGATAAGGCATTTCTGTGAATAATAAGAACATGCCCAGGAAACCCTCTTTCTGGGTTTCTGGGAGGGAACAAGAGGAGACCTCCACAGGCAGTGCTGCCCACTTGTGCCAGTTCCAAAAGCTAAAGAAAGATGTTGGAGCTGGCAGAGAATTCTCACAATAATAATAAAATTATAGATATAATTATTAATAANCACAGTGCAGCCTGTCCAGCAAGTGGTCAGAGTCGGAGCAATTGCTATTCACCTTCCACCCAGGGGACCATCTCCTTTCCAGCCCAGACTCCTGCTCCAGTGCACCTCCCAGAGGAGCGGCAATCTACCATTCCCTCAGCTGGGAAAGCAAGCGGTGACCCTGCCCGTGGTGGCTGTCCCATACTTAACTGCTCAACTTCGAGGCACCAGCCCATTTAGCAGAGGCACTGGGCACACCTCTGGGGGACCCATTACTGATGGACTGGATTGAGGTCTCACCTCTGTGTGGAACAAGGACTGGCATTTTCAGATATTTCGGATATTTGCATTAATGGCAAAGGTAGCCACGACCCCTGCAGCTGGCTCACAACTGACTCTGGCCAAGGCAGACATCAGAGACCTCCAGAGAGCAGACAAGGCTTGTTCCTGGTTCCTCCTGTCCATATCACTTCTGTGAACAGCAGCCTTGTCCACTCCTGACTAATTTTTCCTCCCACCTCTGGTCATTAACTCTATAAGAAAGTTTTCCTCTGAGTAGCTCCATCTTTCTGTTGTCTCTAACTCTATGCTTAGTTCGAGGACTTCATTTTTTTAGAGGGAAATTGCCATACCTGCACAATAAATACAGAAATAACATCTCAAAAGAACAAACCTGCCTGCCCAATGGGCTATACTTGGTCCAGTGAGTCAGAGGGAACCAGATACTGTGGGTACAAGTATGAATCTGGAGATGCCAAAAGCTAACATACCACATGAAACTGAGAAAATCTACTCATCACTTTCAACACTTTTCAGTTTGAATAATCTCAAGAAACATTTGCAAGAGAGGTAAAGATATTGATCTTTAACTCTGTGATTTTTT
>VYZQ01012110.1:0-20851 GCA_013400655.1 Mystacornis crossleyi | reverse complement strand
AAGGACTTTTTACAAGGACACGTGGTGAAAGGACAAGGGTGAATGCTTGAAGCAACTAGTTTTAGAATCAGGGAGTGGTTTGGCTTGGCAGAGAGCTAAAAGATCATCTAATGCCCCTGCCGTGGACAGGAAAACCTTCCAGTGGACCAGGTTTCTCAGATCTCCATCCAGCCTGGCCTTGAACACCTCAAGGGATAGGGCATCAACAGTTTCTCTAGATAACCTGTGCCAGTGTCTCCCCTCACAGTAAAGAACACTAATGTCTAATATAAGCCTACTCCCTTGAAGTTTGAAGCCGTTCCCCCTTGTCCTGTCACTACATGCTCTTGTGAAACATCTGTCTCCATCCTTCTGGTAGGCTCCCTTCAAGTACTGGAAAGAAGGCTAAATCATAGGTATCATGAGATTTTAAAATATTTTAAAACATGAGCTCTTTCCTGGAAGCATTTACAGTGCATTAACATTGTATTTTTCAACTTTTTCTTCATGTTCTTTTGGAGTAGAATCCTAGTTCACAACTGGATGTTATTCTAATGTGTGCAGGCAACTAAAAAAGTTGAGGCTTAGACACAGACCACGCTAAAGCTCCAAATCTTGTGATAAAAACTTCTGGGAACAAATTGGGAGTACAATGTTTGTTTACTTCTGCTTAGAAAGGATGCCAAGGGGACTGATCATTTTCAAGCTCTTGAAATAGCCCCGAAGGTCAGCTCATATGCCTATAACTCATTTTTTAGTTGCATAGCCAATAATGCTGAATGCTTTTCTCAGCTTCACTCTTCAGATCTTTGGCTATCTAAGTTAAAGTATTTCCTCGAACTTGCGGAACATCTTCTAAATTAGTATTCACCCACTCATCCATTTCAATGTGCTACCAAGACATTTGAGTTCCAAAATAATTTTGTCATTTGCTATCATTATCTTCTATCAAGAAAACGTTCTGCTTCATTATGTCTTCTTTAAAATAAATCTCCAAATGAAAGTGTGGGTGAACAGTGCCCTTCAATTTCATTTATGTCATTTGTGAAGAGTGGTAAAGAGCCACTGTCTGCAAGAATCAATAATTTTATAATTACATACTTATTAGTGTGGCTACTTGTATGATATATCACATAATAAGGCATCCTGTGGAGTTGCTGGAGCACCAGGAGAATATTATCCTATAATTTTCGTTTTGTTCACCACCACCTTGTATTAATACATATATACTTTGTGCAGTATGGAGGTTAAACAACGTTATTCCAACATGGCAAGAAAATACCATCATCTTCATTTGGGGAACAAATCATTATTATGCTAATAAAATGGTACTTGTTTAACATAGTTTTACCTCTTAATTTTTCAAGATGATTAAACATGATTGCCAGTACAGTGAGGATCCAGCCTTTTCACATAGTCCAACAGGTCAGATGCTGATGCTACTGTGAAGTAACTCTTGCTCTGCAGTGGAATTGCCTTGTAGATATTGGTGCACCAAAGGGCAACATTAAATACTTTCCTTCCTGTGCAACACACAATATCAAGTCCCATCTGAAAACAATAATGCCTGATCCACAGCTCAAAAGTCTTGGAAAGATATATCAGGTCTAGTTCAAACACCTCTTAGTCATTTGCCTTAAGCAGTGTCCCTTTTTGAGTCAGCAGGTGGAAAGATATTACAGAAATCAGAAGTGAAAAAGTAAGCCTCCACTCCAGACTGCGGATGTATTTATCCTCTCTAAACATTTTAAAATTAACTACTGAAAACAATTTTGCCCATTGTGATGGTTTGGGCCAAATTCAGTGAAAATGTCCAAAAGGAACATCTCCTCAAAGGAAGGCAGGTTATAGCCGAACCTCCCCCACTAGATTCAGGAAAAAATTTTCCTCAGAGTAATGCGAAAGAGAAAATAAAAACTATTTATTTAACAAACACACAAGAAAAGAATAATAATGCTAAATAATAAAACCTCTCGCTGTGGAGAGAAATCTGGGAACATTTTAAAGTCCTTCTGTGGGTGTGGTCTCTCTCCTCCTCCTTGGAGCTGGGTCGGCCTGGGCCCCCTCCAGGCCTAAGGTGGAAATTTTCCCAGTGAGTTCTTGTGTTCTGATATTGAGACAGTCTAGAAGAGAGGAAGGGAAAAACCGGAAGTCCCAGAAAGAATCTTAACTCTCAGTCTCTCTCCAGAGAAACAGAACCAAAAAGAAACTGAAAAGCAGGAAGAGTGCTTCCTTTGTTCCTCAGCAGCAGCAGCTGATCTCTGTGTCCTTGAAGCATAGGCTGCTTTAAAAAGTTCGCTCAGTTTTTTCCTCTGTCTTGCACCCAATTTAAAGGCACAGAAAGGCACAGGAATCATGTCTGGGCATAGAGCAGTGATAGGGGATACAACATCATGAAGTCACTCCAAGACACCCATGAAGATATCATCCTTCAACACAAGCCTCATCCCAGCCATGCTGATATTGTCTGACAGACATTTTTAAATGCTCTTCAGAAACTCAGGCATTTTTAGTCTTCGTGCAAATTTAATTCATTTTTTATTAATACCAGAACTTCTTCTCACATGAGGCTCAAGAAGGGTGCTGTGAGAAATACGTGTTGTTCATACTTGTCCTTGACATTTTGTACAATCAGGAAGGAAAACTGTTTGCACACATATTGGTCTAGCTTTTTTCATGGACTCCTAATTGACTGACTACTCAAGAAAAGAAAGAACCATTTTTAAAATCATTACCACACTATGCACCTGGATTTACAAAGCTGCTGGCTCATGATCATTTCACAGACATGCCATCATACTTTCTAGGCAAATGAGAAAATTTGGACTTTGTAAAATGTATGTGTCTGTGATGATTTTCAGAGCTTGGCTTTCCTTCAGCCTTCTGTGAGTAGTACATAACTACCAGTTAAATCTCAATTTGTGAAACACATTTCACGCCACCTTCCCACTCTGCTTGCCTACCTTCTTGCAACATAAAATATCTGCAGCCAGAAAAGCGTACAAGCCTAGTATGAAGTATCTACATTACTTAAACCAAGAAAAAAATAGTCAAATACTTTCTCACTGATAGAAATTCTTCCAAGTAAGAAGACAACACAATATCTTCCCAATTTCATTAAAATAAGTGATAATATACACAGTATTTTTACTGGGGCCAGGAGCACAATTTAAACAAAAAACCAGAAGTGATCTAGAACGCAGGGTTCCACATCAAAGGTTTTAAATGCGTAACAGGTAAACCATTATCAAGGAATTCTAAAACGTTTTCATCATTATTCTTTTATGTTAGTTTGACAGAGATGAGTTCTGATACCAACAGTGAAACATGGCTGATAAAATCACATTTAGTTGAGAAGGAACAAAACTGGCTTTTGGTGGAAAAAGAAGATATTCAGTATTAGAGGGCTATAAGCTAGGAAACAAAATCCCATCTGCATATGTTGCATTCCTCCCAGCTGTGGTCCCATTGATTCCAACAAAGATAAAAATCCCATTGATCTGACTCAGGATTTCATTAAAAAAAAACAAACAAAAAAAAACCCCAACACCCACCGACACTCTCTAAAAACAAACAAACAAAAAACCCAAACCCCAAACAAACAAAAAAACCCCAGTGTCGTTTCTTTCTAAATTTTAGACCAAACCCAGTCCATTTTATTTACAACTAATTTATTTTAACCCATAACTCAACAATTCTAAAAAAGCTCAGTTGAAGAAAACAGGGAGAGGAATGACTAATTTGATAAGGTTTAGGGTGTCTTTGATAAGACTGTAAAACCTGTGCAAACAGAACATAAAGCATCTACTGGCAGTGTTCTGGGAGTTCTGAGTAGTTAAGATGGATCCCTCTGTGCATTCAGAACCAGCTACTGGAAAAGGAATAGATACGACTTTAAAGTTGTAAGAGTGGGTTGGATTTATTAAATATACCAATAAGGATTCTGTTAGTTTAAATCCACACTGGATTAAACAGCATCTCTGAAAGAAAAGATATTACTGCTATGAAACAAGTATCATGGCCCCAGATATAAAATCAGCACCCATCAGCTCTGCCCTTGAGGACAGTCAGTGCTTCTGTCATGTCAAGCTCAGTGGAGGAATTTTTTTCTTATCATATATTTTTTCTTATCATATATGCTCTATTATATAGCATATATGGAAGTTAAACTTTGAGGTCAGATGTCAGGAGGCACATGGTCCAGGCTATAAGGAAAAATTCTGCAATTTTGGGTGTTTGGTAAGAGTAAAGTGTTTACAGACATAAGACACAGCTTTGTGCATTTTCTTCCACATGCTTTGTCACTTTATTGAAAATGGAAATGCTACAATTTATAATAGATTATTTTCTCATTAAGACAAGAGATACTAGACCAGAACTGATTACTTAGTGTTTTCAGATTTTGTATGTACTTATGGCTTTATGTTATTATACAACTATTGCAAAGTTTCCATCTGGTGGACTGGCCTCAAATAAAAAAAAATTAAAACCTCAATTATTCTACCTGTATTTTATGTAGATTATTAGCACACATTTTTTGAAATCCTTTTAAAATACTGTTGTTTTTTCAAAACATTTAAAGGTACAATACTCAAAATTTCATTAACTCCCTGTGGTGCAGTTTCTTTTCTATGCTCACCACAAACCAAAGGAAAAAAAACACTTCATTAGTTTTCTATGGATCAAATCAACTGTCACCAAAGCTTATACAAATTATATTAATAAGCTGATCTAGGCAGAAAAAGTTGAAGGTCTAAATAAGTAAACCTGAAGTTATTTTTTACTCTCTTAACTAGAATAATTGAAAATCTTTTTAAGAAGTAGGAAAGGGCAAGCTTCCACTGGCTACACTGTGTACTGCACTGTACTGTTTATATATTCTAGTAGGACTTCTCTGCCTCTCCCAGAACTGAAACACTCAAATGCCTCAAAATGTTGAAAATATTCTTAGCCTGGTCTTAAGTAATTCACTTAAAATATTAAGACAATTCTACATTTTGGAAATTATTGTTGAGATATGACTATGCAAGTATCAGGTCACCATGTGGTAAAAATTCGCCAATAGAATAGTTATTTAAGTATTTATGTATGATCGTAATACTACAACAAAGCAATCTGAATTATTTAAGCCTTCAGGGGAAGAAAAAACCCAAACATGGTCAATGTATATCATTGTTTCCCAGGATAGTGTTCACATTTTCAAGACTGATTCCTCTCTATGTTTCATGAACATTAAAAAAACCTAAATGGACAAATTCAAAGCATTTTTTCATGCGCACAATCCTAACCATGATCTACTCTGAGAACTTTGTAACAGTGATCGATATAGCTAAAGAATGTATTTATATCATCTTTACAGAAAAACTGTATTGACATTTTTTCACAAATGCATTATTTTCACTTATTTCATAATTGTCTCAAAACCAGACAAAGATAAAAATGTTTTCAATAGAATTTAGGTTTATGTTTGTTCAGTAGGTGTGCTTAGTAGGTGTACAAGCAGGTAGTCTCTCAAAGTACTATGTCTTTTAGCCCTTTTCTATAGCTGAATTAATTTTTAGAATGATTTCAACATTTCAGGAGTGATCCATGGGCTTGGGCTACATTTCTTTTCCGTTTTATTAGGATACTCTTTTTATGATGTTGGGGTTTTTTATGTATATCACCCGTACAGAAACTGCCAGCTTGACTCTACATGCAGGATCAAAGCCATTGTCCATCATTCTATAATAGGAAAATGAAATTTAAACCAGCTTGCTTATCAGGATGTTTAAAACATTCCTATTTCACCAACCTAAATATTTTTAAAAACACTTCTTTAGTTTTCTATAGGTGTTGTGTTATTAACTTCTTGTTTATTTGTTTGAGGTTTGGTTTGGGGGTTTTTGGTTTGAGGGGTTTTGTTTGTTTGTTTGGGATTTTTTGGTTGTTTGTTTGTTTGGGGTTGGGGGGGGATTTGTTTTTTGTTTTTGAGGTCATGGCCATGGAATTACATTTAATGATGTTCAAAAAATAAGGCAAAGTATTAAGGAAAAAAGCTTAGAACTTTGGCATGCTTTCTTTCTTAAATATTTTTAGGGATGTAACACTAGCAGAAAAGAATAGTAACATCTTACTGTAACAGAAATAAGAGGTATCTAGAGGTCTTCAATATTATTATATATTGTCTTGCTGTTGCAGAACACAAAAATAGGATCTGTATCTAGCCTTCAGAAGTTGTAAAGCATAATTGTATTGTTTTTTCTAAGGTTGTGCAACTCCTTTAAGGTATTGCAAGTTCCAGGAAGAAATATCAGCTACAATCACATTGTTTTATATCTGCAGAACGGCATTTTTCTGTCCTAAGAGTGCTGCAGGTAATTCTAGATCTACCAAGAAGGTACTGTGAAATCCTTAAAGTGAAGAAAAAGGGTACTTAATGCTTTAGTGTTAAGAGAAATACTTCATAAAGAAGGAAGTAAACCCTAACTTAACTTCAGCTAGCCTTCAGGAGCCACTGAATTGGAATGATTTCCTCTAGTTCACCAAAACAGCTCAAAAAAGAAGCAGAGTAAGCTGTAAGAAGGAGTACACAAGAAGATGAATAGAGAGATAATTAAAGGAAGGCCTAAATTCTGAAGATGTCTTGGAAATCATTTTGTTCCTACTGTCTAGAGAGGCACCACTTCGCCACCTCCTAGGGCAGGTCAGACACTTGACTTACTGAAAGCAACATCTGAGATGGAAAGTATATGTGAGAGGAAATTTTAAAAAACTCCCAAACATTCTGTGGCAATGGGATCCAAAGTCAGAGCTCTTCTGCACAAGATATGCCTGACCTTGCCCACCCTGAAACCCAGTGTGCCTTTTTCTTCGTGTATCTCTTTAGTACCAGTTACACTTTGTGACATTTCCATACCAAAGTCTGGGCATAGTCATGGTGCTTCTTGCTATTTCTTTTCATTAATCATTTTTGTTTTGCTTTGCTGTGGCTTGTAACATGGTAGTATGCCAGCCTTCCTTTTAAGTGGTCTGAAAGATTTTATGACTTAATTAAATTAATATGATACTTACTCATCTGCTTCCTCTCCACCACTAGGCTTCCTCTTATTTTTTTAAATTAAATTCTCCTGATGGTGACAGATGCAGACAAATTACTGCAGTTGCTTTACACATCTGAAATATATGGACAGTTTTTTGGTGTCTCTATATGAATTTATGCAGCTAGGTCCAGGTTTTAACACTTGGTATTGATGACAGCTTTTGCTTCTCACCCAGGTGGGTTTCCGTGCTTGTCCCTGCCTCAGCAAGGTACATACTTGTCTCTTTCTCCAAACTGTCACACAGAACAGCCAGCTTCATGTGAAGAGCAAAAGTGACAAGGTTTCAATTGCAGTTTTTGCTGATCTCCCCCAGGCCTTAGTTACCCAGTAGTTATAGACAGAAATCAGGCAAACCTCACTAGTGTACATTTTGAAATGGATGATATCAAGTGCAATTAAATAAGATAAATTAAACTTTCATTCTGTTCTCTCCTTCACGTCATTCAGCAAGACAATGGCAGATTTTGGTTGGGCTTGGTTGGGTTTTTTTTGCTTTTACCATTGAGCTATGGGTCTCAAAATCAACACGTTTATAGACATATTAAAAACCATAGCCCCACAGGGAATTGGGTCCAAACGTTATATATAATATATATATATCATATCAGCATCAAGCTTATGGTGGGAAGAGAGAAGGAGACCATTTCCAGGGAGTTGCACAGAGAAATAAACGCTTCTTCGCTGTTTTGGTATCTACGCCTACCAGGATCAAAACCCGGGGGGAAATCTTACAAGACATTTGTGTACCTGCTGCCCCTGATATTCTCAGCAGGAGCTGGGGTGTGCTGGCCGGCAGGTGGGCCGGCCGAGCGAGGGGCGGGCGGGGGGCCGGGCTCTCCGGTTGCCAGGTGAAGCGCAACGTCTCCGCCTCCCCGCGGTAAGCGCGCAGCTCCGCGGAGCGCACGCAGGCGGCCCGGATCGGCTCGGCCCGGATCGGCTCCGCGCGGCGCGCACCGCCCCAGCCCCGCCGACCCCCGCCATGGCGAAGGCGGTCAAGAAGGGATTGTTCTGCCCAAGCTTCGTGAGGAAGAACTGGCTGCTGCTGAGCACGGTGGTCGCCGTGCTGGCGGGTGAGCNCAGCCCCGGGCGGCCGGGTGGGCAGCGGGGGCCCGGGGCGCTCCTCGCCGGGCCGGCCCCCTGCGCGCGTCCCGCGGGCCCGGGTGGCAAAGGTCGGTGATCGGCGGGGTGAGACCGCCGTGTGGAGAAGGAGCGCGGGCGCCGGGAGCTGTGAGCCCTCGGTACTGCGGGTCCCCACGGCGGGCTGTGCCCTGGGCGGCCTCTGCAGCTCTTGGGGGGAACGCGGCGCCTGCCTACTGCGGGTCTTCCGGCGGCAGCCCCGCCGAGGGAGGCTGCAGGGCCGGAGAACAGTGATGGTGTGGAGCTTCTGACGGCCCAAACGAGTGGTGCGGCTGGAAGAGTTTGGCAGTGCCGCCCAGCTTTCGGAGGGGGTTTTATGGGTGAAAAGTCTGGTGGTGCCACCCGGCTTTCAGAGAGGTTTTCAGGGCCATCACTATAAAGATAAGGGGATTTCTCCCCTGTATGGTAAGTTTTTGAAGGGTCAACGAGTTGAACACCATCTTACTAAGGACAGGTCGACAAAGAGGGCAAAGAAAATGCATCAAGTTACTGAGATGAAGATGCTTTTCCATAGGGCATAATTTTGGCATACCTTATTTCATTTTCCCCTGGTTCTTATTTGGAGAGCCTCGTTCACATTGTTTCTGCTGTGGGGAAGTGCTGCTGTAAATACTTCATTAACTTGCTGTCTGATGGCTCTCTTTCAGATGACTTTTCTGCTAATTTCGACTTTGGCTGGACCATGCCTATTTCATTGCAAATTTGTTCCACAGGGAATTATTATCTTGGAATTCCACCCAGTTATTTATAAGCTGTGATCAGAACTGTGCTTACATGTACATGTGTGTTTTCCTCAATGTATTCAGTATTTGAAAGATCTCTGGATTTTTCTTGCCTTCTTCAAAACCAAAATATTTTTGTGAGCTTCACATACCAAGCGCTAAGGGCCTTGCTTTGAAAATCTGATTATACAACTGGAGGAGCGTGTATATGTGTCTGTTTTCATGTGTACAATTGCCTCTTCACTTTCTCCTGTCAGGTACTCTTCTACGAGTAGACATACTTATTTCCAATTTACAGAAGTGGTTAAGAAATATTCCCCTCTCATTGTCTTCAGTGACTGTAGTTAGAATTGAAGAGTGTGATGTGATTCTACAGGTGGAACATGCTGAAATTAAATTTCTCTGAGAGCCACAGAGTATGACGACGCGGGAGCTGTGGGGACAATTGACCCCAATTACTCTAATACCTAATAGTGAGAGAAGGACAGGCTCCCAACACCCCCTGAGTCTTCGGACTTCTCTGTCTGCTACACTGTAATTAACAGCCCTGAACTCAGGGGAGATCTGTAATACTGTCAAAGAGAGTCTTCATAGTAATTCTGTGAGCCTTGGACCAAATTACATTTTGCAAGTAGCTGTGTATCTGCAGCATTTCCCGTATTTTTCAAAGGTGAAGTAAGGAACGGTGAAACCCTTGTAAAGATGGTGTTGAATGATATATTATTGTTTTACTACAGCTTGAGGAAAGTGTGTAATATACCTAGAGTCCATAAACCCTTCATAATTAAATTTACATATTTATTCTTTTTTAATATACACTGGGAAATTGATCTGGGGTTTGTTAATCTAGTTAGTTTGGAAGAAAAATTTAGCATTTATGAGCAGAAGAGTAGCACATCATTTTGAAAGAAGAAAATGGGCTTTTCAGAAATGTACGATGAGGGAGGAGTGGAAGTAATAAATGCAGCAAGCTGTGAAAATATGCTGTGAAAGCTCTCCAGCTGTGCTGCAAAGTACCTGATATTCCTACACTATCATATGGAATTGTGATTTTTGCTCATCATTATCAGAGCTATGTTCAGCATCCAATTGAAATATGCTTATCTTTGCTAGTAACCTTATTAAGCTGAAAAGTTTTCCTGATTATTTGTGTGTGTCTCTGATGAGAGACAGAAACAGAGACTCCTCAGAATTCCAAACACTTCTTCCTTCAAGAGTAATTACTTTATGCTATATTTTAAGCATTCAGCCCTTTGCCTGTCCTTTCCATCTTCAAAAATACTGGAATTTCTTTTATAGCAGTGTGTGCAGGGTTATAATTTAAAATCTGTACACAAAACATCTTGAGTGTCATGTCTTTTGGGTGAAAATACCTGAATGTATATTCAAAGAAAACAAAATTCAAGGCTCAAGTAGTTATTTTCCTTGCCTAAAAAGAGAGTTGATTTCAGACCACCAAGCTGATGTGGAGAGGTATCTAACCAGGAAAGCAGCAGCCTCACACAAATACCTGCAAAAGGAGGTGTATCTTGCATGTTTTTACTCTGCTGGCCTTACTGAGCCCCAAGCAACTGAGCTAATGAAAGCATTTTAAAAGTCAACTTGCTTCAAGTACTTCTTCTGCCCTTTAGTTAGAAAGTTACATTGTTTCCAGATTGTATAATCAAGGAGAAATAAACCAGAAATATCCGTGAAAATTTGTCACACTGAAACAGGTGTCCAAAGGGAAATTACATACGGAGAGTTTAAGTCACACCTCACAGGTTTCTCATAGACCATTTCTTTTTGGTCATCACTTTGTCTCCGAAGGGTCACTGCTGCAATGCAGACAAACCAGTCATGAAAGTAAAAGGCTGATTATGTGTAAATAGTTGCTCATTAGTCTGTGTGTCATAGCCTGATAGCTTGTACTACTGTGCAGTTCTTCAGCAGAACAGCTTTCTTCTTACAGTGGAAATTAAAGTGTAGGTGATTTGTGTACATGTGCTCCAAGGCTCTGAGTTGCAATAGCATGCTACACTAGAGCAGAGATCGTTTTACATTCTCAGAAATTATACACATGTAAGTTGCAATTTTTTAAAACTTGTAATTTTGAAATCTATTAGCTTTTTTTGCTTGTTTTTAGTTTTTGTTTGTTTGGTTGGGTTTTTTTTTTTTAGCAGCTTCGTGTCTGGGAAGCATTATTTTGAAGGATTCAGTTCACCTGCATTTGCGGGTTACAAGTACTTTTTTTTAAATCACTGAATGAGGTGTCTGTCACTTCCTAAACAGATTGAAAACTTCAGATGCCTCCGAGCCTGTCTGTGACTCAGAGGCGGGCTTTTCTCAACAGCACATGTGTGGGACACTGAAATTGTTCAGGTATTCATGAGGAAATGTGAGAAATGCAATATTTAGATAGATACAGAAGAAGGAAGCTAATGGAGACTGTGAATGGCAGGTGTCCTTTCTTCAGCCCCCCGCAGGTCACATTAATCAGGGGTGTGCCAGCGCAGTCTCAGTGTGAGGCACCGATAAACACTTCTGTGCTCTGCCGTTACCTTCCTCCACCATTCTCCTCTTCACGTATGTACGTGGTTCTCACGCTGTACGCCTCAGACACCACGACAAAGGGTGCCGGTCCGGGAGCGGCGGGAGCTGTCCGAGGTGGCTCAGGGAGAGCCGGGACGGGGCGGCCAGAGAACGTGCAAAAACTCGAGCTGCAGAAAGCGGTGGTGTAAGGCAGGGATAGCGTGACTGAGAGAGGGCGGGGACCAGGTACTGAGGCTCGAGCATGCCTAAATACCTGACTTTTCCACCTCTGAAGTGAATCTATTTATTCTCTGCAGGATCAGACGCTTTGCTTGTGCAGTTCCATTGTTGAAAGATTCGGGCGGGCATCAGACCTCCTTTTCTCCCCGCATTTGAGAGTGAGATTAAAATATGCATAGTTCCTGTTGTAACACCAGCACTGCAGAAACTTTGAGTATTGTGACTATAATTATTTGCCAGGATTTGATAAGTGCAGCAGCCGTTGAAACTTCTCTTTTGTGTTTTGTTATATCCTCCTAACAGTTAATAAGCCAAAATTTTATTCTCTTTAATGTTAATGGAAGTTATTCTTCTACATTATAGTATTAAGTAGTAATATCTCACTATAAGAATATTTCTTTGTTTCTAGACAAGTCAGGTGCATTCACACCTGCTAAATGAAAGGCTGTGGTCCCTCTGTAATCAGACACAAGGGGATTTGGCAGCTGGTTTTAAAAGCAATAGTTCTGCATTACTGGAAGCCCACCAGTGCATTCTTACAAAAATGAATGTCTCACAGGGTGAAGACAACAACAGAACAATTAGTAACCTATCAGTCTGTTGATAGCCTTTCCCTGTTCAGAAGGCCACCCTGAATCCAGGGAGCTCACCATATTCCAAAAGTTTCTTTTGCAAATGTTGCCTGCAGCCCCTAACCCCATAGACCTATAAAGTCTCTCTCACAGTAAGTTGCTTCTGTCTCTGGCAAATGTAGTTTAAAAATCAAAAGGCCATTCTTGATACGAAGTAAGGTTTCACCATTTTCCATTTCTCCCCGCTTGTATCCTTAGCAAAAAGGGGCCTATTAGCTTTATTTTTTAGGTTGTCTTCAGTACCATTTCTTGTTGCTTGCACACTACAGTGGTAAGGTTCCAAACAATGAAGCAGATTCATAGTCTCTTGAAATATGGTACAATAACATCAGGAAAGAAGTTAAGGGGAATATAATAAAAGAATTATTACTTTTTTCTGACAAGTATAGTTGTAAACCAAGCATTCAATTCCTTTCTTGAATTCTGAAGCATAGCATTTTATTAATTTGGAATTTATAACAAATGAAGACCAGACATCTTGAATCAACTGTGGTAGCACGGAAATTTAACAGGAGACTCTGTTTTCTTCCTGGTGTGCCTCAGAACAGCATAGATGATACTTATGATGTTTTATGCCTCTCTAGACAATGATGATTCTTACATCTGTGTTTCTCTGTAACACTTGCCTATAGTTTGATATAGGATGGGATCTCTTCAGAAGTATATAAAACATAGCAATTCTGAGAAAATGTCCGAACTTAATTTTAGAAAATGGAAAGTAAAATGCAGAATGACTAATAGTTTCATCTGAGCAATTCACATAGTACTGAGGATCAAAAATGCTCTGAGCCAGGAAGTCACCCAGTGAAAGAATGCAAAGGTAGTTGAAGTTATGCATGATGCCTCTTTTGGCCTTGAACTGTTTTAAAGCAAAGAAAACTCATCTTTTATTACTTTTTCTGGAATGTAAAGTTTTCCTATTTTATTATTTGTTTTAACACAAACTCTGACTTTCACTTTATGTGAGAGAAGTGAAACTATCACTAGAGCTGAATTTTTAAATCTTTGGAAAGGATGAGCCTAATGTCAATTTACATTCTACAAAGTCCCCAAACTGCCAAAGTCTACCAGTATTTTTTTTACATTTGAAGCAAGAACACCAATACTAATATCAGTAAAATATTTACTGTGTCCAATTTCCCAGTATTATTTAAGGGAAAATAAACCAATGTAATTAAATTTTTTTTTCTTTTAAATTTATGTTTTAGAAACTCTCTATATTTTTGTTTATGTATATTATTTATATATTTATTATACTTTCACTTTAGAAGCTTTCATCTCATATACCCCAACAAAAAAAGATAATGTTCATGTTGAGACTACTCACAAATGATAGTTGCACTGTTCAGAAATCTTTTTTTTTTTTTCCCACAAAAGCCGCATAGGATTTGTACAAGGCATTTGTGCTTATAGTCCCACAACATTATCTTGTGCTATGAGATCACATCTGTGTCACAGCTGTATCACATCTGAAGATCAGGGCTGTACTGGAGTTAGCTTTCCAGATTTCGTGGTCCTTTCATGCTTTTGCAATGGCAAACAACCTGGTCTTGCTTAATCTGAGCTAATTTTTTAGGTCATGTATCTGATTTCTCAATGCTTTGATGTCTTCATTAGTTTCAGAATAACAATGTTTCTGCATGTTACTATCTGTCTATCTTTAGTGTCCACTAAACTGCCTTTCCAGCTGCTTATCTTGGTTACAATCATTCCATTGCTCTTCCAGCAAAGGGAGAGCTAGAACAGAATGTCCTGTTTACTGTCTTTTTCTCTCATCAAAGAAGCAGTAACAAGAGTCAATATATTATTAAAGTTTAGTGTGTGTCATTGTAATGGTGCCTGTGGTGCTGTAGTGTGTTGGGCCATATAAGCAAAACCTTAGATGCTACAACTGGGGGACATGAATTTCTGAAATGACTGAGAAACAGGGTCCAAACAAAAGCACTGCTTTATAAAATGTAGTGGATGTGGAGATATGAAGGAAGCAGTAACACTTATACGTGTCTGGATGACTGCATAGTTAAAGAAGGCTCACATGTCATAGATGGATGAGATGAAGGAGAAGGGTAATGGTTTCAGAAGTGATACCTGAAAGGGGTCATAAGGAAGGTCTGCAAAAGAAGAAAGACATGTTACTGTTGTCAGGTTACCTTTCAATTTTACTGTAAAACACAGGAATATGAGATAGAAGGATACCCCCTGGGTTATCATACCTGGCCTCTGCTGCTTCAGGTTACACTGTTGTAGATAAAATTCTATTACATATCATGCTCCATCTTAAATTGGGTAGGCTATTTGGTGCTGGATATCCTCCTAGGAAGCTGTATTCTTCAATCTGATGGTTGAAAGCCTTACAATTTCCACTATAAATGTATTCCGTTTCACTATGCATCCAATAATTAAAATACTGGTCCATTACTGGTATTCAACCATTTTCTGTATTTTTACCTTGCTCATCCCTGCTGGACAAACCAAGCTCTTTCGTCTCCTTTCAAAAGGTAGGCTCTTCATTCTTTTAATTACCGTATAATCCTACTTTTTGTGTGTTTGACACTGAATTCGCTTTTCCTGAAAAAGCGAATGTGTTTAATGAGTTTCATACACTATTTCCCAACAGAACAGGTGCTTTCACCAGGACATACCCAAATTCATGAAGAAATGTAGGTTGCATAGCTGCTGGGAAAGAATTGTCATTTTCCCCAGATGGTTTAATTTATGACATAATCTTGTTTATAAAATAAATACATTTGTTCTGTTAAGGTTGTAAGCACAGTTCTTCACAAACATAATCAGTCAACAAGTTTTTTGAAAAGCTGTGAAAGAAACAAATTGTATCTTTGGTACAACTTAGTTTATTTTTACAGTGGTAGATTCTGTACGAGAGTTCTAGCTAGATGAAGCACAATTGTAAGGTTTTTCTTCTTCCTTCAGCTGTATATTTTTTTCGTGGCTTTCTCTGAAAGTAGTTGCATCTGCACATAGAAAATATTTGGAAGATATGTACAGGTGAAATTAATCTACAATCTGTTTGGATAAATGAGAGGAAAGCCAGAGGCCAGTAGGAGACATTGTTAAATAATAAAACTGGTTAGTCCTCTGCATGTTCGGAGGGAGCACTGGTTCAGCATGCAGAAGAATTGTGGTCACATAGTCACAGGAAAATAGCCACTATTTCCCTTTCCCTGGCTGAGTGAACTAGCTGCTCTTGGTTTGGCTACGGGTGAGGTGTGCCTTGCGCAGGGCTGCATAGCAGAGAGGCTGCTCTGCGTTACCAGTGACTGCTACAGGCTGCCCGATGTTATTATCCCTGTTCCAGGCTCCCACAGCACAGAAACCAGCAGAAGGTATGTGGGTTTGCTGTTTGCAGTAGCCTTCAAGCCTACTGTGAGTAAAGGGAGTACACTCACAGTGGGGAAGCTGGTTTTTCCCCCTCTGGCCAGCACTCCACCTTGCCTTCATTCCTGAAGGTCCATCACAGGGAATCACTGCCTACCTGAACTTTCCTCACACTGCAGTCAGAAGACAGTGTGTTACTTGTACGAAGGAATTTACAACCACTGCAACCTCAACAGGGTAATCAGAGAGCATCAGGGGGTCTCACCATGGTAGAGCACAAGCACATCTTCTCTTAAAAATTGCTACTAAATATTCTTCAGTAAACCAAGAGCTGATATGGGAACTTTCTTCTGGAAGATTACTGAGACAACTTTTCTTCATATGTGTTTGTAAGCAAGCTGGCAGTGTGGCTAACATAAGCAATCAGAGAGTTAAGATCAGTGTCCATGTAATTATACCCCTGAGAGTCTATACCTTAGTGGTTGCCTGCAGTTTGCTAAGAATCTTCTTTTTTCAATCAACATCAGTATGTTTATTAGAAGATATATTGTCAAGTAGAGTGTAAAGCAGTAAAATGTGTAACATTAGAAAGTATTAAAAATAAATCAAAGAGATCTGAAATAATATGTTTATAAACATTAGTAATATATTCTTCTACACCCTCCCTTCTAGTGTTCTGTAGTTGGCACTGTATTTCTTTGCAGCTAAGAGACAGCCAGTGATAACAGAAACTCTATGGAGAGAGAAGAGACAAAACTGATTTATAAAATATTGCTAAAGGACTGAGAATGTATCAGACTGCAAAAATCTTGCCTGCCTGTGCTGCAATTTGACATGTTTATATTGAATGTTTTGTATTGTGCTTGAAATCAAGTCAGTGAACTTTGTTTGCTAGCCTTTTCAGTTCCATGAATCACCTGCTGTGAAGTTAATCCAGTTAAGACCCACCAATATGATAGAAATAATTGCAATTTTGTCTGTCATGTGTGCAGCATATTATGTGAATTTATGAAGAGCTTAATCACTTAGTTAATAGCACAATAGATATTGCTACAGTACAATTAAATAATACCACGTTTGAATCATGTGACTTTTTGTTTCTGCTTTCAGTGCCGTGTCAAAGCAAAATTCCTATCATTCCCACACTGTCTATCAGCATCAGCCAGGGTCACTAACTCTGCTTCAGTGAAAAGGAGTTTCCATATTATGAAATTTTAAGAAAACAGGAAAAATAAATACCACAGCTTTTTTTCCCAGAGTGCTACATGTACTTCAGAACAGATCATTTTACAAAACAGATTATTAGTTCTGCAAAAATATGTGCTGGATTTCTTTTCTCATTGTCTTTATGGTTCACTTCTAAGGATCATTCACATAATGAAGTCAGTGGGAGTTGAGGGTGATTTGCTGTTTCTTCAGGGTCATGCACACTTATGGAGAATTCCCTGTGAGTTAATAATGTACATCCCAAACCAGTGTTCTCATCCATGAGTGCAAATAACATTATGGAGTTATGTCATCTAAACCTGTTAGATGACAATTTTATCTGTTTTATATTCTTTTTCGGTGAGAAATAGAAGCAGGCATGTCTATGTGTGGACTTTGGTTATCTGATTCTAAATTGTGAATTGTTCTACTTGAGAAGGTAAAGAAAGTAAAGGGGCATGCTGTCATGCCGTGTTCTTACCAGGGATGTAATCAGGCTCTGAAGAGCAACTAACCACTATGGTAATGATGTAAAGCAAATAAGTATAGTAATGTCATACTGCATGTCCTGAACAGATTCAAAACTCAGGGCTTCTGAGTTTTCAAAGTCGAAATCTATTTTGTTGACCTCATATAATTGTACAAAAAGGGCTTCAGGGTTTAGCTATCACTTCCTGAAAAATTGTAAATGGTCTCTGCGTTGGGTTGCTTGGGGAGCTGTAGAATGGCCAGCACATTTTTACAAGTTTACAATAGCTGTAGGACAATCTGTGACACACCCCAAGTGTGCTCATATAACTGAGCCCAGAGGTTATGAAAATTTTTTGAACAGAGCGTGTGGAGGTTTTTTACTCATTTCCAAATTTGTGTCATGAACTGCAGCAAGGTACTTGAATAAAAATTTAATAGCCTTATATTGTTCCCATACAAATAATTTACCTTCTTCCTTTGGCAGCATTTCAGAAAGACTGGCAATATGCAAAGAGACACTCCAGATGAAGGTCCAGTTGCAATAAATTACTGTTCATCAGATACCTAAATGTCACCGAAGTCGTTTTGCAGATAGACAGAAACCTCAACATAATCGTCTCCCAAGACACATTTTACCTAATTTCTGTGGTGGACTCACTGCACATATTTACATAGGCCAGACTGCTTCTGCCACGTTATTACACACAGCCATCATCCACTAGATCCTGTAAAGCCTCAGACTTGGCAGATGTGATGGATCTAGTGCTATATACAGTGGAGCCAGTTGCAGGTGCTAGCTAACCCCATGCAGCACTTTGTGCTCCCCTTTTTCTGGGTAACACAACAAGAAATGACTCATCCTATACAGAGAAAACATGTATTCTCTCTAGCTTTTTAAGCTGGGGTTCCTGGGACTCCCTGAAAGACGGGTGCCAATGGGTTTCACTTGGTGTGCTTATATTCAATGATTTTCTTCTGCTCTGTTTTTCTTCTCTTGTTCTTCTCATCCTCACCCTTCACTTCACTTCATCTGTATTTATCCCCTTTCTTTGAAGGATTTTCTGTCTGTTACCGAGCTTATAAAAAGCCTTATATACTACCTGGGAGAACAGTAACAAGGAGTTAGGGCATGTGTTGTTTCATATGGGTTCAGACAAGAGAATTTTCCTGCGGCCTTCATGGTGCATTGCAGTCCCAGGGACCCAGACTGTGTCTTTTACTTGCTGTGTTGGTGGCTGCTGGCAGAGGAAATGTAGACACCATGCTATACAGCACGTGATGTGCTGTGCACAGTTACAAGGATATATTTTCCTTAAAAATTAAAGACATAGGATTGTACAGTGTATTCCACCATCATTCTTCACATCTGCCCAATATTGCAGAAATCTGTAGCTTAAGCTGTATGTGTCATTGAGCAGTAAGTAAAGGATTGCTTTTGTGATAAAAATCATAACCTAACTTAGCCGTGTAGACAAGAAGTAAAAGCAAGGAGAAGAGATGGAAAAGAAGTAAAACCAATTTATCATGGATGAGAAGAAAGGTGGAGTGATTGAAACACAAAAAATGAACAGGAAAAGTGATGTTTTGCTCTTCAAAAAGTAGAAGAAATAGTTCCATAAATAATTTTTTAAAAAGGAAAAAAAAAGAAAGGAGGAATCCTCATATATAGAAGCAGTTTTGCAGACTATAGTGTATTTTATGGTTGTTAAAAGTAATTGTATATTTTAATTTCAGAAATGATGGAGTTATCAGTAGCATTCATCTAGAAAAATTGAGATTTTTATAAGGCTTTCTCTGTACTTACTTAGGGTTGCTATAATCAGTGTGATGTTAAAAGCAGTGGTTACCATGTGAAATACGTTTATGCTGGACTACACTTCTTTCTGTGTGTTACAATTCCCAAAAGAAATTTCCAAGTTGAACTTGGTTATTGAGATGAGGATCAAAAAGTTCTATATATGCCCATTTCCAGTACAAAAGCAAGTTTATTCTGCTAAATTTCTAACCTTCTCTTGTTACTGTTACAAAATAGAATTTGTTCTATTCCCATGATATATTCGAGCAACATATGCTAGACGCTAACTGCAGTTAACAGGTAGCTGCATTTTCAGCATACTATGTAAGTTAATATGGATATAAGTGCTCTCTCTGGTAAAGAAATTGCATGAATAAGGAATTGAGAGCAATAATGTAATTTCGAGAGATTGTTGGAATCAGGAACTCTATTCTCAGCTATTGTCATTAGATAAATAATATCCTCACCAAAAAAAAAATCAAACAAAACAGGTATAAATATATAGATGGAAAATCTTAAGGAAACCCTGCTATAATTTTGAGAGCATGTGGGAAGTTTTTGGAGTGAAATCTAAAGAAGTGGAAAACAGAACTGTCAAGAATGAAAACAAGGGTGAATCTTTCTATCTGCTAGCAATCCTGCTGAATACAGAATGATCAGAATTCCATGTGGTCAAATATGACAGACACCATGTCGAATGAAAGGCGGATGTTTAGAACATGTCCTGGTCATACCTGCTCAATGTGAAGTGGCATTACACAACTTCCCAAAACATGCAGTTCAGTTGTGCTGCAATTTAAGCAAATGTCTGCCTTAAATTGTGTGAGTGTCTGAAGACATGGAGATCACCTGTATGGTTAGATTCAGCTATTTACTCTGGTGCTTTCAGGATCAAAGTCTTAGCAACTAACTTCAATTCATGTAACCATTTTAGAAATGGAATTTTATCTTGCTTGGGCTTATCTAAAAGTGCAAAGTATTTTCAACCCATCTAATTCAGTCACTAGATTAGAAATAGAGATAATTGTGTCTTATCTTTCACTAATCAAGGTCATTTGCATAACATTGCAAATATCTTCAAGGCTATTAAGACTCAAGATTGCTCCAAGGAATTTCAATTGTCTGTGTTCACTGACAGAAATTACACCTTGATCAGAAATCGTAATCGTTGATTAGAGCAGCTCATTTTCTTGGAAGGTTACTTTGTTCATTTTCCATCTCTATTAACAGGAAAGATTTGATTTTTTTATCTGCCTTAATTTTTGTTTAGCTTGATTTTGATGATGAAGAGTTCTGACTTGTTCTTTCACTGGATCTAGTTAGAAATTGTATCTCTTGATGTTTGGTTTATTTAGGACTGAAGCATTACAAAGTTCCTATGTGAAACAACTGTTCTAGTGCCTTTTAGACACTGATGAACACATTTCCTATAACAGTCATTTTAATTTGAGAATCATGTTGGAATGGAAAATAAAGATATTGCCTGTCAAACTGAAGAATTTTGGTTTTGTCCTATGATTTTTTTCTTTTGGTAGAACTCTTGTCCATTATTTGTCTCAGAAGTGAGAACTATATGATAATTCATGTAATCCGAAGATAAGAGGAGATATAAAAGTGCCTTGCACTATGGCTCAATCACTGACTGAATTTATGGTCTGGTATTTGTAGGTCGGTTGTGTGGTGGAATGAACGTGAAATACGCAGAGTGTATTTTTGTTGATCAGTTTCCTGGAAGTTATT
>VYZQ01012104.1:0-15885 GCA_013400655.1 Mystacornis crossleyi | reverse complement strand
CAGGCAGGTCTCTTGCTTTGAGAAAAGAAGCTTACTTTGTTACTATGCAGCTTGGCAGATAAAATTAATTTTGTGAGCAGAACTCTGAAAAATGCCTCCTTAGGATAGCTCCTTTCCAGAAAGGTGTGATATGCATCATGAGACTGGATGACTTCCTGGTAAAGTGAATTCTGCCACTTACCCACAAATCATGTATAGAAGGGAGGAAGGGCAAGGTTCATCTCTAAGTTTCAACAGCCCTTCTCAGGTCTTGGCTGTGGGAATCAAGAGTTGTGTAGCCACAGTGTATTTGGTCCTTAGCTAACTTGACGAAAACAGGCAATTGAGGTTGATCCTGGCTACAGAAAAGAGGTTTGTATTCATTTCTAAGAGTGATGTGAATAGCTCTCCTATAGGAACGATCTAGGATGCATCTTGTGGTGTAGGAGCTGGTCTGAAAGCCAACTGAGTCACTTCATAAATGACATTATTTTTTGTTGCTATTAGAGTTTGCCCTTCAAAGATCCTATCATTGTTGGAACATCTACCACGTCTTCAACAGAGAAGCAACTGAAATTTACTCCTTGAGGATAAATGAAGAAGGGTGGTCGGAAGAGACACACAGTAAATGGCTAAAAAAAGCTAATACAGATTTTGAGGATGATTTTTCTAGGCCACCTTCCTTGACATTCAACACTGTAAACCATATCTATCCAAAGTCCAGGCAACCAAATAATTTGCAAAAGTGTCAGAAACACTACTACACAAGCCACATCAGTATAAACAGCAATTTTAACAAATTCCAGAAGTTCCTCTGTAGAAAAACCTGCTGTCCAATGCAGATCCTTTCCCTCTCTGCAGGAAACCGGGTCCAGATCCAAGTCGTGTGGTTGACCCCTACTTTATGCTGTTCTAAGCTGAAAGTCCAAAGGTGATGTTCCCCACAAAACACGGACTTGCCAACGCAGGTTTGATTCTAAGTAAATGCCACATTCTGACAAACACTCCTAGAGCCTTGGACAAGCCAGAAAGTGTGTCAGCTCCTCACGAGGCCCAGCTGCACACACACACACTCACCTACTCGTCACTGCACAGAATGCCCTGCTCAGGAAAAAGACTCCTGTCTCAGCTCTTCTCAGGCCTGCCACTCTTTTAAACTCGAGACAGTGGGAAACTTTCTGTGAAATTCAAGTGGTCTTTGTTAAGTACCCCCTTCTTTTTTGTCCAGTAAACATGATGTAGAGATCCCAATGGACTTATTCTGAGAAACTCCTGTAAAATGGTTTTGTCCCCTTTCTGTGAAGCAAGTTCTGATTGGAGGGGTATTCACAAACCATATAGGAAAGAATGGGTGTGAAAATGCAAAGGCCATTCTTACCCAGATGGGCAATGAATAGGCATTTGCCAGTTTAAAAAAAAAAAAAAAAGAGGCAGAAAAAAAAGAAAGGAAAAAAGCCTAGACAACTACACAGATTATGCACATTTGAAATCCTCCTGGGATACAATTTGAAGCTGGCATGGCATAAAGGTGAAACATATTACTGTGCAACTTTGAAAAAAGCTTCATTTGCTCGTATGCAAATGTACCGATTAAACTGTCAGGCTATTCACAGAAACATGCATGGAATTCATCCTCAACTAGTAAGAAGGAGCACAACGTGGATGGGAAAGGAAAAAACTTTTGTTGTGTAATACATGACTGAATGCTTAGATTAGTGTTTCCCTGAATCTCACCCACCCCTCCTGCTGACTTTTATGCTATGGGCATTCAAAAGAAAGTAGGTTTTACCATGACAATAACAATGACAAGCTCTCCAAGTACAGTACCAAAGGGGAAGGCAATGGCAGAAGGAAACAGCAGGCAGTGGACTCCTGGAAGATGCTATAGAAAACGTGGAAGTGCAGCAGTGAGGTACATCAAGCATGGCTTGAGGCAGTTTTCTATTTGCCAGAGTTACCATACATAGACCTACCTAAAGCTAGGAAGTTATGGCTTTAAACGGTGATGGTTTTGTTTGTCAAAACGATAAAAAATGACCAGAAAACGTGTGATGTAGTAGAAGCAAAAATATGTACAGAATACTGAACACTGCAGGCCATAGACAAATAGCTACGTTGTACATTTGAAAATGCATTTAGTAAGTTTTTTTTCTGTACCAGAAAAAAGTTTTTTTTTCTGTTCTGCCACTAGATGTCCCTTTCTGCAAAGCTGATTGCTGAAAGTCTCAATGCTCATAACTGAAGGATATCAGAGAATTTGATTTTCTCTAGTGTCTTTTAAAATCACAGTGTCTCAAAGCTCATTGCACAGTAACGACTACCATTTCTAGAAACACAGCGGTGATGAATCCACCACAGCTACTGTAACTCAGCAGTAGCTCAGCAGCTCAGCACAGCCTTCACCTGAAGCAAAACTGCCTAAGATGCTGGAATCCAAGCTTTTTTGAGAACTTACTGTGTGCTCTTTCACAGGAATGACGAGCAGAGTGAAACCCAAAGGCTGTGTCTTGCTTTCATACTTATGTGGAATAGAAAATAATTGTCTTATATCCTTGAGAACTGGTGGGCTTGCTGAGACAGATACAGATTTAGTTTTTCCCTCAATCTTCTGCAGTAAAATTTAGAAAATTGTCTGGCAAAACATCTCACTGATGTCTCACTTAGACAAGATCAACTAGAACTAGCTTGGTGTTTTTGCCTAGTTTGTCTTTCTGACAACCTTCTCAAGCCTTGCATTGATAAGAATGCACACTGAGAGATGGTGGGAAAGTTGGAGACGTATCTTATACAGAACATGGTCTCTTTATGTTTTTATTACCAAAATGATAAGTGCTTCCCTAATTGGGAGAACACCCTGGGCTCAGACAAAGATGTAGAGTTAGGCTTGGTAGGTGGTCGTCCTGCTTCTGGAGCTGTTTCTCTGTGCAGCAGTAACCCAGCCTCTAGTTCCTGGGAGCACAACAAACCTAATAACCTGCTGCTGCTGGAGACTAGCAGTATCATCCAGTCCTTTCATCCTCTACCATGTGTGGTTTTGGAAATCTCTAATCCTTGGTCTCCGCACCAACTGCTGGATGACCACAGTCTCCTGTTTGTATCAAAAGGATGCATTAGATTTTTCAGACAGTCATTAAGTCTACTACTTTTCCTCATGTGGGAATAATTTACCTACACTATCTCTTCCCAATTTTGTCTACCATGTTTGCAAAAACAGCATTGTGGATTTCGTCTCCCTCCCCAGACAGACTGCCTACTGTCTTTCTAGCAAGAGAGATTTCTTAGTATTTAACTTTGAAACTGATTACTCAACACCTTCCCCTAACTGACATTTTCCTTTTTATTGCACTCTCTCATATACTGGAAAGTGCCTTACTTTTCTTCTTTAGACCTGTCTTTCCTAGAAAATACAAACTCAGATCTCCAAATCATCCTCACTGGTTATAGGTATTCTCCTCATTCTTATCTTCTTCCATCTTCTCTCCAGCTTGTCTTTCTTTCACTTAAAATGCAGCACTAAAGTCGGTAAAGTACTCTGAGAGAGGTGCATGAAGGAGATGCCTATGTATCATTGTCTATGATACTCTTTAAAGACCTTACAGAATAAATAACCCCAAGCAAACAAAGTCCTGTACTCAAACAGATTTTCCATAAGAAAGACATACGTGAGTAAAGAATCCTTATGTTGGAATGAACATCTCAACTCTTTCATAAACACAACAGTTCCATGGAATTACAGCATTTCCATCACAACGCGGGAAAACTACTACAGCCCCACAATTTCCACAGGAAGTTCTCATTTCCATACATTCATGTCTTGTATTCCAAACTTTGCACTGCAACAACCATGGGTGCTTTCTTCAGCTTCAATGACCTGATTTATGCCAATTGATAAAGCTTTATTTTCTGTTGTTATCAAGTTAGTTACTATAAAACTGGATTAATGGAGCAAAAATTCCTATACAGTGTTTCCCTACACAATGTTAGTCCTGCATCAGCTTCCAACTCTCTGGGACCAATTTAGTGGAGTAACATTTCTTTCACTCAAGGAAGTGACCGGAATTCAAATCCTGAAAACCTGGCAATGTCTGACTTCTCAGTACATCTCAAAGATGCCGGAGAGACCAATTCAGCCATGCCTGCTCAGACCGATTCTTCTGAATGTTTGGCCTCATTCTAAACAGGGGCCTGGAAGAGGAAAAGCTTCTATGAAGTTTCAGGAACATAGAAGAACATTTGTATCCTCAGCAGGAGATCTGACCAGGAGTAGCCCTTGCTTTCTGCTGCTTTAAAGGTTTGCTGGAGTTTTCACCCAATCATCTGCTTGAACATCTTGAAAATCAGTATCTCCTTCTATAATATCTATCCAAAACAAACACCAGATGACACTACACAAATTGCCCTAACCCTACCAGATTGTTGTTAGAATCAAAATATGTAGCAGTCTACATTTAACAGGAAGTACTGTATTTTTACCAGCACAACATCTATTAATATGTCAGTAATACACTCTATGGAAGAAAGAATCTCTGCGTTCTGAAAGCTGTCAAACTTCTCTAAATTTTGTAGCTAATAACTGTATTTGTTTGAAAGACAAAAATGCATGCACACACAAACACAACCTTTTTTTCCAAGGAGAAAATGCATCAAGGAGATGGAAAACAAGAAAGAGTTTGCTTAAACTTTTTTTCAGGAGACTTTTTCTGCAGACTAGAGAATGCTCAGCAAATTTCCTATGGATGATTTATTCAGTTAACTGCCCTGTCCTTTTTAGCATTTACCGAATGATGAAATATCCATTTTACATAAAACCGAAGACTTAACCATAGGTGTTCTGTACATAAAATGGCTTCTATACCCACAGGACATAAATCCCCAATGTCAAGCACAAAAGGCTCTAGTTCAGCCTCCAGGCCTGGGGGACAGGCAGGGAGTCACCTTCCTACGCTTTGCCTGACAGACCTCACGAGGTGTCCATTGGCACTAATCCTCTCTGCTCTACAGTCCACCGGTGGCAGTGTCTGTGCCTCAGTTTGCTCCACACCTAGAACAAGGACAGCATCGTGCACCCAGTCCTGCAGGACTGCCTGTCTCAAGGAATTTTAATAGATTCTTTTGCATCCTTGGATAAAGAATACTACAGAAATACCAAGATTAACTCCGCAGATCTCTTCAAATTTTATTTTCCTGGCTTACAAAAACATAGTTTTTTTCTCTCAGACTACTCTAGTGCCTTAATTCCTCTATTCCTCCTTAGGGTCAGCATCCTACTTAAAATTATAAAACACCAGGTAAAAACTGGCTCCAATTCACAGCAGTGTAGTGACCAAAGGCTTCAGTGCTGCAGCACGTTCAGCTTTTTTTTTTTTTTTTTTCCTTTTTATGTTAGAGAAATATTACATTTTGAGCCACAATATTTACTTTTCCCACTTTCAATCCAATTTGTATACTTGCTATTTTAGAAATTACAAAGACACTTTGAAGGGGGTACAGGCAAAAGCCAATTTTTATTCTCAGGCACATATTTGGGGTCCAGTCAAATATACCTCCACTTTAAACAGTGGCACACACATACACACACTCTGATTACGTCAGTTCCTCTCTCAGACCTTGTCTGCAGACCATCTACAGCCAGGCCACTGTATTTCCATAGCATAGACATGGACTGCACTGATGCGGGATACTTCTCCTGTGGGTATCTTCAACACCTCCAAGCAACATCTGTGACATTACAGAAGCCTTGGAGCTGTCACAGCTGCATCAACTGGGATTTCAACAGGCTGTGGCCATAGCCCTACAAGGGTGTTAAGTCCCGTGCCCTAGTCAGCTGTAATCTATTTATGCTAGTGAAATATGTTTGCCAAATAGCATTATAATGCACTTTCTTTTTAAATGTAAAGGAGAAAACGGTACAACTGCCCTCTTAAAACAGGAAACAGAGAAAACGTCTCCACATGATGGCACCATTTCCTAGGAAGAGAAACGACGTTGTGCTCATCCCTTCTTCAGTAGGGAACATTTTCGTGTTCTACACGAAATCTGTTTCTACCACAATCTCTTGTTCCCAGAGAGCTCATGCATGATCCTGCCGAGCCCCAGCACGGTCCAACTGTTTTAACTGGCTATAAGTTTAAGGCAGTTCATCTTTTTAAAAATCTAGGTGCATCTCTTGCTCGTTTTCCTTCTCAATGCCAGGTGCTTTTACTCAGAGTGCATGTTTCACTGGTGGACCCACAGCAAGAAAGTCACTGAGCAGGGAAAGGGGAAGATGGGCCAGCAATGCTGGTGTGAGCACTCCCTATTCAAAAAAAGATTAGGAGGATGCTTATTGGAACAACAAAAAAAAAAATTGGAAAATGTAGGCAAACAAGGTGATTTGTTTTGCTGTTCCATGGCCCTGATTAAAAGACTATTCTAGCCCCTAAGAATACCTCCACCTGCTTTAAAGGCTTTCGTTTAAATCCTAATAGTGTATTTCAGACTGAATCCCCATAAGGAAAGTGGATAAAGATTCCTTTTGGTTGTCTTGCTGTGGGGGGCCTGTATAAACTTATATCCTCTCTCAGAAACCTTGTTTAGGGAGGAGAAGGGGCTGGGGTTGGAGGTGGGAGCTGTGTCTGGAGAGGGAATGAATTAGAAGGTTAATAGGTGCAAATTTATTAAAACATGTCTCCAAAAGAGACAACTGGTATTCCACGAACTCCTTCATGTTCACCCTGTATTGTTAGGTTTTCCTTCAGGCAGAAAGACAAGGAGGAAAAGCTTATCAACCTGAGTGTGGTTAAATACAGTAAGCCTGAAAGCTTGTGGGCTTTGGTTAAAAGAAAAATATAGATTGAAACCTCTGAAGGTAATTACCTGTTTAGAAGGTTTCAATTCAAGCTAGAATCCTTTATAGGGAGTGTTTGTAGCTGTCTGTTAGGAAAAGGGTGCAGTCAGTTATGGTTGAGTTTTGGGGGAGACCCTGTGGAAGAGCACTGCTTATTTCCTCCACGATTCCAGAGAAAAGCCTTGCAGTGTAGATTTTGTTCTGGTCACAGAACTATGGTTGATGGGACAAACAGGGGATGAAAAATTGTAAATGCCAGTCCTCAGGGCTGAGAAAAGATTCTTTTATCTCTTCCAGGGCCTGTGTCTCAGCCCTGAGTAGAGGAAAGCTACCACATGAAAATGCTAGATTTTATTTGGTTATTTTTTCCATTTGTCTTTTTTATCTACTAGTGAAAGGGTAATTGTTAACTAGTACAACTGGGTGCTTTGGTGAATGTTTCAACCTAGAAATATCGTGAGACACATATTCATACTGTTTAGGACTGTGGCTTCTTTATTTTGAGTTTATGGGACAAGTGTTCAGGCCTGCTTATAATTCAAATTTAAATATCAGTGGAAAACAGCACATGCTCATGTGTACAATTCTGAAGACCACAGGAAATGTTTCTGTCCTCAATGAGACCTCTGCAATCTCTGGGAACATACTTATTTCCAAAATCACCTACTTAGTTTTGATAGGAATAGAAATGTATGGCTGAATGCTTTAAATTAATAAATCAGGGCAATAAGCAAGAACACAGCATTCCTGGGTGGCTCGATACCATCAGATGGAACTCTAGCATTAAATGTACATTGTCAGTTCCAATGCTTCCCCCCACTCCCTGGGGAAAAGGCCCTGGAATTACATGTATACACAAGCATTCAGACACCAACAGGTGATACTAATGCAGTTCCTTAGAGTTATTTCTCAGGTCTGCCTTCAGGCACATTCTACCCTCTACTCACCCAAAAACACCAGAGATAGCATCTGGGAGTTTTACTTTTGAATACAGGAAATATGCCCTATTTTGAAATGTCGCATAGGATCAAAGCACAAGGTATTCTTGTTAAAATTGTCACGGTTGCCCACACAGGCATGAAACTACGAGAAGTCCCTTTCTCTGTTTTTATTTCCTGTATCATACCCCTTTTCACAAAAAAATTGCTACTTTGTGGGGTTTTTTTCTCTGCGTAACATCAATAAATTACACGTTATCACTCCTATCATCTAGTTATAAAGAGCCTTTCAAGATTTTTAATAGATACACAATATTGCTACACTTACATTTTCACTGGTTAAGAATGCAAAAATAGCTGTTGTGAGATTACTCTTAATTTATACTACTTCTCTCTCGTGGGCTTTCAAGAAGAAGCCTTTCACCACATGTCACAGATTGATACAGAGTATATCCCAGCCAGGCAGAGATCCTTTCCGTGTTTAACACAACAAAGCTGGGATGAGTAGGGGTTCTAGGATTTGTTTATCTCTTTTTCATAGGTGCAGTTAATTCCTCAAGGAGCTATTTGTGCTGACAGATTCTTGAATTCTCTTCGTATTTTATTTCCTGAGTGGTATATACATAAGACTGGATCTCATGTTATTTTAGCCTTTTGAATGACTCCACGGACAATGAAAACGGCCACAGAAAACATAAATGAAGAGGTGGCACAATGGCATCTCCTCTAGAAACGACAGCACTCGGTGTCCTTGGGAATTGAGACGCACAGTGCCAGCCAGAACACGCCTCTGTGGTCTCCATGCACTGTGATGCCCGGCAAACAGCCTGATGCAAAGGAAGTTTAGCGACATTCTGATGGCTTACAACTGACTTTCACCCCTGGAGGAGAACAAACACCGCGTTTCTTGAGAACATCATTTTCCCCCACGACACCTCCTAGCACACTTGATAAACATTAGTAGGCGGTATAAACAATCCCTTGGTTTTATGTTTCAGGTTCTCCCCCACTACCATGTTAAGGCTTCAGTTCAAAAAAAGGTTGGAATGAAAGAGCTCCCTTTGTTCAGTTGTGAACAATGCAAGAATTGTTTTGGTTTTATCTTATTTGAATACTGGTTTGGCCATACCTTGTTCTAAAGTTACTGAGGGGGATCACAGCACAAAGATTACATGGCTACTCTACCACAGGTAAACAAAAGAGGAGAAAGCAACGATGGAAGCTTAGAGGAGATGAGCAAAAAGCTCCAATGCTGAACAGATCACAGTGGTGAAAAGGAGCAGAAGGTGACCAAGCAGATTTTTACACCTGTACCTTTGGAGTTGTGTAGCTGCAACAAACCAGGCCACTACTACACCAGTCAATGTTTCTCAATGCATGGAAAGTGTCTCCCTACAGCACACAAGGGACTAAGCAAGAGAGATGCAAGCACGGAGCTACACAGCGTTTTAACAACCCACAGCAGGACAAAAAGAGATGTAGATGCAGCTGCTTTAGTTTCCTTCAAGCAAGAGTCACCTGTCAAATGCTGAAGTGTTCCTCTGAAGACCATATTAGGGAAATGGCACATTTGGTTTAGTCTTCCCACCCAGTTAAAACAGAGGAGATGACAGCAGTAGCATGTATGGTTAAGACATGAAATAACAATGATTGGCATGATTATGTTTGACATCCTTCAAGCAGATCGCAAAGTGACAGTTTCGGTATGTGCAACTTTGAGAAGAACAACTATTGAAAGGAAAAAAAGAAGAGGAAGTTAGTCAGAAAGAGTCTGAAAGGAAAAGATAAGGAAGTAAAATCTGCAAGAATGGCAGGGAGGTGGCCTTAATAATACTTTAATAGAGTCCACATGCATATCCAAGGACAACAACAGAAAAATGAGGAAGTAGAAAATGCTACAATGGTTAAATAACAAGGTATAAGAGTTCATTAAAGTTGAAAATTTATTCTTCCAAACATGGAAATCATGCTCAAGTGACATTAATAGAACTGAGTATAAACTGTAGCAGACTAGATGTAAAACAAAGATTAGGTAGGGCGAAGAGGAAATTTAAAGAAAAACTCCCTAAAAGCATAAAGATGAATACTGTAACAAAACATTATTTAAACATATCAGTCAGAGAAGGTTAACAGAACAATGACTGGTATCTATGAAGTGCTGTAGACTATGTGGACTGATAGATTAGGTAGGCATGTGTAGTGTCAGTGTGTTAACTAGACTACTATCCATGAAAGCAGAAAAGGTAATCGCAGAGGTTACAGAAACTCTACAGTGGAACTGACATCGCTTCATTTTCAAGGTGGAGTATGATGGAAGAAGGTGAGTGAGCTCAAGGGGAGAAGAGGAAAGCACTGCTCTGGAGACTTATTAAAAAAACGCAAACTGAACCAAACACAAACCCCACATACAAAACCAAACAAACAAAATTCCAAATACTGAAAAAAGTACTGGAACATCTTGATACATTGAACGGTGATAGATATTTGTACATATTAATCAGCCCCTCATTTCATGAGTGAAGCAGTTGAAATATATATAAAAGAAGAATTACTGAAGTCTGTCAACATAAAGAACAGTAATTAAAATCTTGGAGGGGCCTGACTCTGAAGACATGAACAAGTAAACTCAGAAACAGGCTTCAGACATCTTACTGGACAGTTACAGAGTGTCTCAGTTGCTGCAGCACGACTTAGAAACAGAAACACCACAGCATTACCAACTCAGCCACCTCAAGAATGGAAGCTATGGAACTGTGAGGAGCAATAAGCCTAATCCTTTTCCGTGGTATTTAGAAAAGATAGATACACTGTAGGAATATCTTCAAGATGTCCCCTGAAATCATGAGAGTTAGGAACTGGCATGGCAGTTTTAAACCAAAGCTGAGACTATGCATGTTATCACTGACAGTTCTCTAAATGGAGCGCAGTAAGGAAAGCACTGAACACCACAACCTAACATCAAGACAGTATTACAGGGGCATCAAATAACAGAACCAACGTTTAGGATAATTAGACAAAATTTCAAAGGCATCTATGTGTTACAAGTACAAGTGATTTATGCATCAGTGAAAGTTGGGCTCCAAAGTGACACAGTTGCTTCTGAAAACATACTCACTTCATAACTGAAGTACCATATGCTATTAGTCATTTCTCAAGAGAGGAAAAGCCCGAGAGACCAACCTGACAAAACTCACTTAGTGCACTGATTAGAATACAGAGACCAGTTCCTACCAGTAGGGTAACATTTTACACTGCCAGTTCTTCGGTGTATTGTGATGGCTTTTTCAAGAGGCTGGGTGAGCTCAGCTTTTAGTTTTACATACCTGTACTGTACTTACTTTTGTCTCTACACAGTTCAAGTAACGTACATCTGCTTCTATGAAAACACGAGTTATTCCTGATTGATATTTCTTTGATAATTTTACAAACAGAAATACAAGTGCACGGGACACATAAATCACAACACTAAAAAGAGAAGCAGTTACTAAACAAAATTTCAAATGTTCTGCAAGATGAAAGTATAATTAAGTGTTGTGACATCAGTATTTGAGAACTATGGATATCCTTGCTTTCAGTTTATCTTTCTACAGAAAAGGCCTGTATCATTATTATTATTATATCATCTAAAATAGATATCTAAACATACATCATTTCTTAGGTCACCAAAAACAACCTAAAAATATTCAGCATTAGCTAAGACATGCCTTACATAGATTAGCAAAAATACAGCTGAAATGACTCCTGACATACTGCCTGACTCTCTAAACAAGGATGCTGGCAGAATCAGCATCCTCCTCGCCTTCACTGAGAGTGGAGACCATTTGAAAGCTCCAGAGCAGTTCCTAGGGAATCACAGCCACATATTTTCAGCGGAAGGCGAAAGACCGTAAGGGCATGTAACCATTCTCTTTCTGCCACAGAAGAGAAGAGAAACACAGGAAACCTAAAAGGTAAAGATGAGGCCAAACCACCCTCAGATTTATCCAGCCTCAATACTAGCCCCAGGCAAATCAAACTGGCAGATTCATGGAAAGGGAATGGTGGGTCCCTCTAGCTGCGGAAGAAAATGAAAATCCAGAGTTTCCATATTCACTCTTGATGCTCTGTGGAGTTCAAGAATCTCATGAGGTTCCCACTCTGTCTTTCCCTGTCATGCTGGAATGCTATGAAGCTACAAAAATCAGAACGTAGAAGGAAAAAAAGCAAATACTCTTCTTCAAAGTTCCCATCCTGTGAAAGCTGAAAAACTGGAAAGCTGGAATTGGAATTGGACCAAGTCAGCCATGGTACTTGAGCATGTAGAGGCAAAGAATTCAGATGTGGTCTATCATTGGCAGTGTTTATAAACTGCATTCTATTTAATGCAAAAACTCCTCCCTGATCCCTTGCTAAAATGTAACTTTAGAAAATCCTCCCCTATTTCAACAACTTGCCAATAATTGTTTAACAGATTTAAAAAAAAATATTCATGCCTTACTTTCCTTCTGTACTCATTCCTTACCAGAATCTCAGGTCTCTGCAAGAATTCTGTGTTCTCTAAAATCCTAAAAACTTTTTCAGAAGTGTTTCCAGTGATTGTCCAACCTGCCTCTCAGTCCCATGGAAACTCTTTGCAAAGATGTTGCTTTTGTCTTGTCTTTGTGAAATTCCTTCACAGATGGACCATCCAATGTCTAAGAATAACTCTTTTAAAACTATCAATAGAGACAAAGAGATTCAGTTGCACTGTTCCCGTGGGATTCCTTTGAGTTTGGACACATCTGTTAAGATGCATACATCAGAGCTTGAATGAAGTTTTTGTCTGATTGTATCTTTGAGAACTCGTGGAAGTTTCTGCCAAAATGATCTTATCTCTTGGCACTTGCAAAACATATATAGTTATAGATGTTTTCTGAAAGGCTCCTGAAATAAGTGGCCTATACAGACCAAACCAGTTTAAACACAGCCAAGTCCTGATGACCTCCTTCCTCTCAGTAAAATCTTTAGAAACTTTACTTGAGGCTGTTCAGCCTTTGAACTACAACCTTATGCACTTTATGTATTCTCTATCCACAAGCAAGGAAATATGTGAAAAGATGCAAGTAGCACAAATCTCATATGCTTTCCTTTGTTTTTTTATAACCTTTCCAGAGCCTGTGCTTGTCCTCACACAAGCACCTTTCTTCCGGTTAAGCACATAGATCTGTTTGTGATGGCTGAGTAGCTAGAGGTATAACTCAACGGGAGTTCTATCAGCTCACTCTATCACTTAATTCCAAATTAATTCAAAACGGTGTTTTTATCTGCCAAGCCCTCCATGAAAACAGTTACCTCAGGAAGCACCTCTTCCTCTACCTTTTTTCTCCAGTTCTATTGCATGAGTCAGCATTTCCCAAGACTAAAAGAGATGGGACTGGACACAGTGCATCCTGTGCTCTGGATCTAGCTCCAAGGATTCATCTGCGCTGGAAATACAGCGTTCAAACCCACAAATCTAGGACCCAGTCCTACAAGTGTGAGAAATAATGCAATGTCATTTGGAGTAAGTGGCGCCAGAAACAGCATGTAGAACATACTATGCTACCCTAAATGAAACCCTAAATTATGCTGTGCATTACATATGACTCTGCCTAGGTTTTTTTTTTTTGCTAAGTATGCATATCAGTCAGACTGGCATTCAGACTATTGCTTTAGGCTGTCTTCACCTCTGCCTTTTACAGCTGAGGAGCAGATGGCTATCACAGAGTTTTTATTTCCTATGCTTGGAAAAAAAAATTGATCTGAACCATTCCAAAAGCACCCTGATATTTTAAAGTAGATTGGCTTCTGAACATTTCTCATAATAATAAATATGTGGTGTTGTTTTCTGCCAAGCTCTAGTGACTGTGCATGCAAAATGGTCAGTGAAGATTTCAAACTGATTTGAATAGGTGGCCCATAAAATCCAACTATTTTTTTTTCCCAGATACATGGATGAGGCCTTATGAAACCATCTGTACATCTGTGCATTTTTCCAAGAATTGATATACCCCACCATGCTGACTCTTTCTGGGTGTTTCTGGTATTTTCAGTGAAAATTCCTCCAAAACTTACTGTTTAACTCCGTTTTTAAGTATTTCTGTATTATTTTCCATCCACTAGAAAACTCCGCAGCAGAATGAAGAAATGTCCTTTGAAAATGAAGTATCTGCCCATCTGTGGGGGTCCAGGGGGTAGGACGGTTTGGGCAAGGGAGGAGAAGCAATGTTATGCTGTCTAAAGGTAGAGGGAAGGACAGAAAGTCTTGCTGGCCCAAAGAAGAAAAGCATCACCATGGGTCCATAAGTTGAGAGGAAGAAAAATGTGGCAATGTCGCTCTGAGAGGAGGGGAAGAGAAGGACAAAGAAGGAGATTCTAGAGTGAGGGGAAAGAATTGCTCCAAAAGGCAGGCCACATAGAGGTATGGAAAAAGCATTTGTAACGACAGGGAAGCCCATTTTTAAATGTTGGGAGCCACAAAAATTAATCTCCTGTGTCCATGAACATATTCCAGCACTAAGGATTGAGGCAATATTAAAAAAGAATACCACAAAACACAGTAGAAAGCTATAGTAAATATGCTGTAAATACTCATCATGCCTCATTTTAGCTCATGTGAGTTCTTGCTATGTTGCAAGGGCATGCCAAACACTAATTATATGCATACCACCCCTAACAAATACAGCCTGATAAAGGCCATAACCCATCATAAATAATTGTGAGCTTTTCTATTGGTTTCAGTGTACATGGAATCAGCTAACAGAGATCAATACCACAGGATGTCTTACCATTTCCTGAATTTTTGCAGGACTCTGGCTATATTTTGGGAACTAAATTTCAACAATTCACAGGATAGGAATTAATGCTGAAATTGCTATTAAACCCATTTCCTGAAAACAATCCCCCATACTTTCAGTGTGAAAGGAGCATCTAACCTGGGCTGGCAGTTTATTCTTATTTATAGACTAACAGAACTGTTTAGGCTGGAAAAGGCCTTTGAGATCATCTGGAAGGTGATCTGGGGACATTAAAACTTAGGGGTCTAAAAGACTCTGTCCACAGAACAGGTAGAGCATGAAGAGCTGCAGGCTTCACCTTCCCCTGCTGCCCTCTGCCAATATTCCTCACCCCAAACTTGGCCACCTCAGAAAGCAAAAGCAGGAGTTCATTCTCCAAGTTCCCTACAATCCCTCCTGGCCTCTGTCCTAAGGTTGCTTTCATGGGTTTCCATTTGTACTGTCAAAAAAATCAGTGTGAGGTTTCAAATCCCATTTACTAATGAACTCTTTCATCTTTGTGAATGGGATAAAGGGATTCTTTGTTTAAAAATAAGGATTATTTTTTCTTGTTGTTCTGCTCATTTTTTGCATCTTTTCACAAGCTTTTTGTTTTCAGAAAACATTGCAAGACAAAACTGCACCCCAGTTTTAACAAAAGAACCTGACATCTCCAATTTGAAGAGAATTCTTGTATATCCTAAATTGCATGCTGCCTGCTGTTCAGTTGTTTCACATCTCTTTCTTCTCCCCAAATCACCAGGTGAGATTTAGGAAAGTCTCCCCAATGTTTACCAGCTCTATTAAAATCAAGATCTCTAGCAGAAGCTCATAATGAATAAAGTCAGAAGCCAACAGGAATGAATTGCAGCTAAAGTGATTTTGATAGTGATGATCCCTATAACCTGACTGCTTCCAAGCTTGGCCCTGAGGCAGGATTTTTAAATTAAAAAAAGAAAAGGATATACATACTTTTTAATCTGATTTTTTATTGTCATGCCCTGATTTTTTTATAGGCTTTTGCAAAGACTGGTTGGCTTCCGAGCTGTTGAAACCTGGTGTCATCATCTTCCTCCTTTTTCCCTATCTTGTAAATTTTACAACATCCTAAACCACCGCAGAAGAGGTAAACTATATATTCTAAAACTGATGAGTGATGAGATTCACATTACCCTGCACATTCTTGCCCAAGAGACTTTCAGGCAGGGACCCCTGTGAAATGACAATGTTTTGAAGAGTTGAAGAGGTAAGATGACTTTCCAAAACCCAGTTTTAATAATTTCCTCCCTTATTTTTGTATTTTTTGGCAAATTGGAGAAGAACATTTTCTAAAGGCCAATTAACCCATGCTGAGTAATCTGAAAGTGAA
>VYZQ01012094.1:12718-28343 GCA_013400655.1 Mystacornis crossleyi | reverse complement strand
ACTTCAGAGTCAGATTTGTTCTGCCTAGGCTTGGATGGCTCAAAAATACTTTTGTGTTTTGCCTCACCAGATTCTTGTTGTCCCCTAGAAAAAGAAGTTGCAAATGACATAGAGACAGAAATTCTCTTATATGAAGCAATCTCCTTGAATGCTCTTAGATACCTGGCACAGCAGTCTCAAAGACAG
The DNA here is from genome assembly GCA_013400655.1 of Mystacornis crossleyi. Classification (NCBI taxonomy): domain Eukaryota; kingdom Metazoa; phylum Chordata; class Aves; order Passeriformes; family Timaliidae; genus Mystacornis; species Mystacornis crossleyi. The sequence continues at coordinate 28,157 of VYZQ01012094.1, read as the reverse complement.
ACATTTAAAAATCATCATTATCAGTACACCACCAAGAATCCTCAAACATTAAGGACAAGACAGGAAACAGTGTTAAGAGTTTAAAAAAGGGAGGCTCAAACAAAAGTCACCAAAACCCTCAAAGAAAATTCTCTGCAAAACCAACCTAAAGTCACAGCAGTGTGTACTGCATTTTTCCACCACACATTTTGTGAATTGTATTGATTTGGGATTATGCTGCCCTGCTGTGGGAAGACACAGGGACTACAAATTACAGTTGTGGCCTCAGATGTCAGCGGGTAAGCGACTGACACTGCACACGTGTACTGGAACATACATAATCAACATCTAAAAACCCTCCCAGAATTACTGTTTGCCACACAATGTAATTCTGGATAGGGAACGTCAGTTTCCATTCTAACAAATATTATGATCTCTGACTTCAGTTTTTAAAAGACAAAAATTGGCTCGGCATTTCACACTGGACTGTGGTGGTATCATATTTGATCAGTTAAGCCAAAGCAGGCAGTTTCCCAGAATAACCTGCTGTATTTGAACAAACCAGACACCTTCTTGTGAACAGAACCAATGAAATTGGAATTATGACTCCATACTTTCTCCTTACAACTGTTCATTCTCGTTCCTCTGGCAGAAACTACAACTCCCACTGCAGTGGCAATGGAATTAACCATGAAAATGCTCTTCATCCATGAAATCAAGATCAGTCAAAAGACTACAACAACAGTGTTCCCATCTAAACAGTACTTTAGAGAGAATCAGAGAGGCTCACACTGTCTGTCCCAATTAAAACTGTTTTGAATTAGAGCATGAGAATTATTTCATGTCACTTTGTGCAATTTTGCTTGCACTGTTTTGTTTTTCATGAGATCTCCCTCACCTCTAGTGTCCCATATGGAGCAGTAGGGACAAATGTGCTTAATTTTATCAGATAACAGGATAACGTACTGAAGAACAGGGAAAACACAAAAGGATCAGACTGCTGCGTCACACATCTAAATCAACTGTAAAGGCAAAGCATTCCTCCCATTCCAAACCCATCCTATCTTCAAGCTCTGCCATGCTTCATTTTCTAACTCTAATTCTCATCTCTATCCAAACATCAATCTTTCTAAATGGGGGGGGAAAAAAAAGAGGAAAACTTCTGCATAATTTTTGGCATTTTAAAACACATTGTGCAGTTTTTTAGTGATTGCTTGAAAAATCATAGTTATCACAAGGAAAAACCAGTAAAGAGCTTTTTAAAAGTTGTTTTAAAGCTAGCAATCTGTTAAAAAAAAAGAAAAACAACTGAAAAAATGTTTTTGAAACAGTTGGCACCATCTGTTTAATTAAAAAAAAGGAAAGGAAAAAATTACTGTAGTTAGCATAAGCATTGCTTAACTCAGCACACCAGCAAATAAGTGAAAGCCCCATCAATTTCTATTTAAATAAAACATGAATTATCTGGATTTTGCCAGAGATAAATAGACTGTGACATGGTAATGTGCAACTACTTTTGATAGCATCCTTTAATACATTTTCCTTTATTTTGCAGTGTCTCATAGGTACTCAAAAGATACTTAACCACAAACCACATTTAATTCCCAAACTCTGGGGTGAAAGCCAAGTAAACACATTATGAACTGGGCATCTGCTTACCCAAGACCAACACATGGCATTTATAATTTTGCCAGTTCCATCAGTAACATATCCAAACAGATGCCAAAGGAAGTAATCCAAAGACTTCTCAGGCAACAGGAATGAATTAGCCTTATTCAGAGGCAAAGCATTAAAAATCACCTCGTGCATGACACAAACATAAAAACACGGTGCTAAGCTTTACAATGCATAGGAGGGGTAAAAAGCAATGTTAGTGCAACAATACAGATGCTCAGAACTAGAAATAGGAGCCTCTTACACACATTGTCAGCTGTTGGCAGTTTCTCCTGACCAAGTGCACAATATTCACTTTCAGTGACAAGAGTGTCCCTCTTCTCTCAGCAACCTGAATACTGAACTCACTGGCAACCAAGGTAAGATAAGGTGTGCTTGATCTACAGAATGATTTTGGTTTTGCTGTTAAAACGTTCAAAACTCAAACGCTGACAAAGCCAGACTGCTTTCACAAACACACAATCACTGTATTCCGTGATGTCAGGCAAGATTCAGTAAGGGTAACAAACCCCTAGAATATCTGGGAAAATGGGAAAACCTGGATAATACAGATAGCAGTGATGTGCTTGAGGAATGTGTTGCAGACACACTTGTGTTGCTGTGCCATCCCCAAGGCCCCAAATGGCACTGTTGACACCACACTACGATAAGCCTGGTGTAACTCACCATGCTGGAGATCCCAGCTCTGCATTATTTCACACACATTTATGTTCTTCAGGCCCAGCACCAAATCTGAGGTAACGTGCCTAAGCAGACCTGTGGTGACACCATTCTGCTCCGGATGCCGAATCCAGGAAAACCTTCTTTGGTCAAGCTCAGTGCTGCAGGAATGTTTCTGAACTCCAGCTAGTCCCAGTGACAGTTTACGTGCCACTCCAGCTAAGCTAATCAACCACACCAACTAATAAATTAGCTAATAAGGCTTGCTGGAACTGACTATGCATCTATGGCCTGACTTACTCACAAAACTAACCAGATAAAGGCCTTAGGGGGCTGGTGGGTGGTGGTGGAAGTCACTAGAGTGTAAGCAACATTTTAATCTTTCAGATTTCATGCTTGATCAGATTAGCCATGGCTAATGGTTTCTGCAGCCTTCTCTTCCTAGCCCTAAGAATATCAACAGAGTGCTCCTCATACAGGGCAACTACAGGGAATTCATGTATTGCACCAACACAGCAAATATTCCAAAAGTCAATAAATTATACCAACAAGCAGATACTGGAAATCTGTATTGATTTACTCAGGACTGCGGGGGATGTTGCAACACCTGGATGTAACTGAAGACAGAAACTCATGAAGCAGCTCCAGCATAAAACTTGACTGACGCTGCTGACCCACAGCATCACCTACGGATGTTATCTGCCCCAAACCTCTAAGTGAACACTTATCAAAGCAAACAGACAAAAATTCCTGAACCTTGCTGAAAGGCCAGACACTGCCCAATGGTCTGACCCTCCCGTAATGGAAAAGGCTATCCATCAAAAGGACACTGAAGTCCATCTGGAGGTGATGCCACAAGCTCAGAAAGAGCAGGGCTCAATTTTTAATGCCAGTGGGGCACATTCAAGTAGGTGGGAGAAGCCTTGAAGGTCAGGCTTTATCAATGTGTGAATAAAAATTAGCCTGTGCATCATCCCCACTTCATTTCAACAATTCATTTTTCTTGTTTTCTTTCAAGATTGCTAGCATACAAAATTCAGCTCATTCTCTCCTCTGTAATTTCATTTGTCCTTTGTTTTTTTGGACATGTTTTCCATTTGAAAGACTCATTTTCAAAATGTCAGAGAATTTACAGACTAGCAACGCAAGATGGAAAACAAGACATCTAGAAAAATGAAGGGAGAAAACATTTGAATTCATGAGTACTTGACAGTTGAGGAAGTCTCACGGAATTTTGCACTAAGCATAATTTCAAATATCTCTTTTTGTTTCACTGTATTTTTTAAGGAAATGTCCAATAGTGCACCAAAACAGCTTAAAATAAAAAAGTAAAACAAACAAACAAAACCAAAACCAAAGCCCACCAACTTAAATTTTAGGTCTAAAGGAACTTCTGATTGAAACCAGCACTGGAGATATTTTATTGTGGAACTCCTGAAAATGATTCCATAATAACTTTGAAAAAGTAGCCTTTATTTAAAAAAAGCAAACAAAATAAGACAAAAAAGCTGTGAAGAAGTTATAGCAGACATTCAAACTTTACCCTGTGACTCCTGGAAATAATATTTGGTCTTCTATGTAAGTGCTGCCTATACAGGATCATAGTAAATCAAGTACATGTGACCTACAGAGCTTACCATGACTGTAAGTGAATCTCAGAGCCAGGCATGCAGGACGTCTGATGCTGCAGCCCTGACTGATAACTAAGAAGTCAGATATAAATAAATCTGGAACAGTTGGGATTGACTGTTGTTTAGCACTTTCAGACAGACGTTCAGGGCAACTGGCAGGGGCTTTGAAAGCTGTTTCCTATATTAGAATCATGACACAAATAGAAGTGAGGCTGCATTCCCTTGTCTTCTGCTAAAATAGATCTTACTCAAAAACATTTTACAAGTTTATCGAGGCATAACTAGCGCACAGTCAGATACAGAACAAAATCAAAATTGGAAGTCCCATGTTGATCTACTACAAATAGCTACTTATTGAATTAATAAGAACAAAAAAAATTAAAAGAGGGGGCAAAAAAAGTAGAGAGTACTGAGAGATAATAAGGACAAGGAGAAGCTGGCTTTTCTACTGCCTTAAAAAAAAAAAAAACTTTTAAGTGAAGGTACAAATAGAATTCACTAGCCAAAAAGACCCTAAACATCTTTAAAAATAACATAAAAAGGGAAAAGCGTATATTTTATCAACTGTCCTTAGGAATATTGCAGGGGGTTGAGGTTTGTTGCTGGTTTTGGGGCTTTTTGATTTGTTTTTAAATTCAAGAACAGATGTTGCAAAACTGCTGACAGCAAGGCTGAGTGGTGAGAATGGAACAGGAAAGAGGAAGCATGTATGGGTTTCTCTTCTGATTTTAAAACACTGTTCACAGGGCAAGTATTTGTCACAGTGTTATCTCACCTCCAGCAATTAAGCTTCCAAATAAACTCAGTTGGCTTTTGTGTGTTTTTACAGTCAAAATATATCTATCAAAATATTGTAGGATTAGCCAGTTCACTGACCGAACAGCCCATTGTTCTGCCAAAATAATCAGTGGCCTTAATGAGCAATTAAGAGCTTCCAGGATCAATGAGAACTGAAAATCTTTACATATAGTCCAGAAATTTTGTGTACAACTTCCTGCTACTGTTTCAGATCATGAATCAACGCAGGAGCTACATGCAAGAGGCACATGTGAATGAGAGTAGAATGTGTTGTACAAAATCACACAGACAGGGTACAGCAAGAGCAGTTTGATTTAGCCAAGTAACCCTCCCGAACAGGTTTCCCATAAACTGTTCTTTCTCAACCAAAACAGATCTGCATAATGTCGTGCTGACAGATATGAGGTTGCCCCGCCTGCACATACTCCAGCCCACCCCTGGGCTGCCGGTGGTGCCCCCTGGGCCGCCCTGACACGGAGCTCGAGCTTCTGAGCAGGATCACGGCTCCTCGGGGCACAGCACACACCGGAGTCGCTGCCCCGCAAAACCCTGGGGACCCAATCCAATGGCCCAATCCAAGGAACTTCCAGCTCTTATTCCCTTGGGTTTTGACACGTACAAACTGCAACAGAATCAACTAGGAAATTTCTGCAACTTGCATTCTACCTACTCCTGGTATAAATTAAGGCATAATGCAAGGGTTCAAGGTGTGCTGAAGAAGTACGCACAAAGGAGTACATTTCAATAACCAAATAGTGAATTTTTTCCCATCATGACCATGGCTGAAAATACGCCTGATAAAAGATAGAAAACTCACCATAAAGAGTCAAAACTTTGCTTTGTAATGGATTGCCACTTTGCAGATGTAATTTCCTTTTACCAGAACAGCCTTCTTAAATACATTTTAAAATAATTACCTTTAGGTGGAAAATATGACTTGCTTTCAGCTTTGTGAGGCCAGTCCACCACAAGAGGTCCAAACCTACGAAAGCTGGCAGTGATCTCATCTACAAAAAACAAATGAGACACCTTAGAGAGAATGTAAAAACTGACAGTTGCAAGGTAAAAAGGTCTTACTTTAAAAAAACCAACCAAACAAAACAAGAACAGTGAAAACTGCAATAATGTCCATAGAGGATGCCTAAATATTCATTCATCTCTTATGCTGTACATGGCTGCTTAAAAAAGTGATTTTACGTTCCACTAGTGGAAGTCTGCAGCAGGATTAAATGCAAACGTGATCTATCAGAAGTGAATATGCTTCAGCTGCGGTCTATTTCTAATTATAGCCACAAAGCAGGGTCAGATGCAGCCACATGGGACTGACGGAGGAGCTCCATGTCAGCACGGCTGCTCCTTGCAGCCTGCCCTAGAAAGAGGCTGCAGCAGGTCATGCACTGTGGGCATTGCATCTTGCTCAGGCCCCTCAGGAAATCTGCCTTGAATTACCAAGTTTTTTCTTCACTTTTAAAGCATCAGTTTAGAATCAACATATAACACACATCGCGAGCTATCCTATAGGATAATTTTGTTTTACATGTAAATGCATCAGAAAAAAGTATTTAAAGTTGTTTTTTTAAAAAATCTTCTTTTTCTCAGTAAATTTTAAAATGTGCTTTAAAGAAAGAATTAGTTTAAAATTGTTTCTAATGGGATATTCGATAGATCAGAGCAACAAGCCATCAGAAGAAAAGGCAGTGGGGTTTTCCAGTTTCTGGATTGCTGTTTGAGACGTGTCCAGTTTCTCTGACCCCATGAATTTCAGGCCAGATTTTTGAAGCATCTGGAGACACAGCACACATGTTGTGTACCTGAGGAGCTGAAGGAGAAAGGGTTACTGAAGGAGACCTCTCAGGAAAGAGGGTGACAGCTCCCAGGTCACTGTGTTACTTCCACAGGACAGACTGGGCATTTATTTCCATTCTGAGTGACCCAGCAATGCTCACGTCAGTTGTACCTGCTGGGCTGCTGCTTCTTACAGCTGCAAATCCAGATTACCCACCAGGCTCTGTACAACAGCCCTGCAGCTCTTGGTGTGAAATGGGAACCGCATTTGAGGTGCTGGCAAACACAGACTGGCAACTCATACTATTTCTTCATTAAAACTGTACATGGTTTAGGCTTCAGATTTGTAGATTAGAGATCCCTCTCCTCATTATAAGGCATCCTCAAATTCCCTGTGTATGCCCACTGGAGCTAGATAGTGGTGGATTCCAGCTATAATGTGAAAAATACACCAAAAACTGTCATGATTTTAGTTTGGGAGTAAGGGTTTGTGGGGGCACACACAAGTAGATCAGATAATGATTGAGAAAAACCTTGACCATCCCTACTAAGCTGGTTATTATTTTTTAACCATGTTATTACCCTGTATTTATCATCTGAACCCTGCATATATGCTGAGTAAAAGAGCTGATTATTTCAAGCCCACTGTGTTTTGGTAAGGATTGCATTAAGAAAGCCTTTAAAGTCAACCACATCCAAAAATAGGAAATGACTATGGAGGAGAGACAGTACCCACTAAGTTCCCTTTTCAGCTTTCCCACTTTACAGTCGTGGGAAGACATGCAGATCAGAAGACCTGCTATGCAGCCACTTCTGTCTCCATCTCTTCTGATCTACAGTACAAAAGAAAGTCAAGTAAATTCTCAGGTGTTGCAGGGGGTGGTAGTGTGTGTTTGTTCTACATAATGCCACAAGCACTACGAGAGACACACCTGGGAAAATACATTTGCTTCTATGAAACTCTGACCTGTTTTATAGTAATTACATGAAAGCCAGTTCCCACATCTCAGGAATACAAGTGGTTCACAGTACCTTCATCAATGTCAGGAGGAAGACCTCCAACAAACACCTTTCTAGAATAGCGTTCCACTCTTTCCCCATTCTGACAGCGTGTTGGAGAGCTGAGACCCGAGGATAATGACTGATCACCATGGCTGTCGTCTAGGAAGCCATCTTCAAAAGGAAAGAGTGAAGACCGACCTGGAACAGATTTTGTAGGATCTAGGGTTAATGCTATTTCCTGGAGAATGAAATATTTTAGTAAAAAACTTTTACTGTTTTACTTTAACAGAATTTGCATTAAAGGACTCAGCTAGGTGGTCCAGTTGTCCAATTCACATTTGTTAGTATTGTTTCTATTTTTCCAAGCGTGTATTACCCCTACAAGACAATAAACCTAATTTAGCTTTAAAACAAATGCTTTCAAATGGATAGCAATTAAAAACAAGTTATCTGGTGAAATTACTTGTCATAGCTGTAGAAAGAACCTTTTCAAGATTTACATTTCAAACCAATTATTAGAGATTTACACCTTCCATAACAGATCTTGAAGGAATGATCTTAAGATCCCTCAAGCCACGGCACTGCAGAGCAGGACAGTCCTCTGAGTGCTCTACAGGATCCTGACAACAAGGGCTGCAGCACTTCCATCTCCACGGAACACAGGCCCACGCTGGGTAGGGGGCCAAACAGCAAAATACACATGGAAAAGCTTTGGATTGTGGATATTAAACACATAGTGAAGAAACTTAGTAAACAAGAAAAAAAAATCTTGTTAAATAAACCACAGAGAACTCGCACTTGAAGGAAAACATTGTTAGCTAGAACAGCCTGTCAGACTGTTTGTTACCCAGAGTTAAAAGACCCTTTCAATAATGAACGAGCAAAATCAACATAAATGGCTGCTACGCAGTGTGCTAATGAAAAGTAAAGAATTTATTTGTAACCATCTGAAGCAATTAACTTGTTGCTATTACTACCAAAGTATACACACATTATCTTAAGAACAGATTTATTAACACACAAGATAAAAAATATTCAAAGACTGTAAATAAGCAACACTGTAGAACATGCCAACTTTAGAGTTTAACAATTCCCTATACCTGAGCTGAAAAATAAGTCCTGCAATATAGAGAGACGTATAAATGGGAACCACACCTCAACTCTGAAAAGGCTACTTGTCCACTCATATCATGGAGGATTGCTCCCAGGGATGGAATTTAACTAATTGATACAAACAGTTTACAGGGAGGTTGATTACAAATATAAATGGATTTATGCTTTTGTAAGTGCACAGAATTAAATTCAAAGGTAACGGATCACATGAAACTGACTTAGCAAGACCTAAAGATTAATTCCATACTGGCATTAACAGCACAGGGAAATGAAGGAAAGGAAACAGGAGGAAAGAGAAAAATCAACACAGAGAGACAGCAGTCAGAAAAAAGTATACACTGAAAAACCAGTAATTGTCTCCAGTAGTAAGTAGGTAACCAGTAGTAAAGGACAGGTTACAAAAAGAAGCAGTAATCCTGTCTTTTACTGTCAAGCTAACAAAAAAGCTAACAAAATCAGGAAAGATGCTCTCACTGACACACACCAACAGCCTGATTTTTTTTTTTTAACAAACATCAGGCACTAGAAAAGTGTTGATTAAAAAGAATATATTGCATGTTAAACACTGACAGAGATCACAGACACATAAATCCACTGAAGCAAAAATCCTTCAGTGCTTTTACACATCAACATAAAAAAACCAGGGTAAATGCCACAATCAGAGAAGGGTGTAGAGATGCTACCTTTCAAGGGCTTGTTCTCGGGAGTGGTGGGTTTAGAGCATAAAACAGAAAAGACTTTTGATGAATATTCCATTAATGAACAAACAGGTCATGCACATGTAAAATCATATGCATTTCAACATAAAAGAGAACATTTGCATGAGAGAAAAAATAATTAAGAATACTACGACTGTGTAAAAATACCAAATCAGAACACTCACTGAAAAGCGGGAAATCTGAAAATATCTGTAAGAGATTGACATTACTGAAGAGCTAAATCATCTAATTCCTGCCCATCACCCTACTTTCTTGTAAAAAAGTAAACAAACAACAAACATGAGCCATTAGTGGAAGATGACATCAAATTAATAACAAAGTGTTCAACGAAAATACAGATCTGCAGAAGAGCCTGAGTTCTGAAGGCAATAATAAAAATTCACAGAAGCTTAGAAAGCAAGGTATCACCTCTAAGCACCATGCCGGATGCTTGGCGGTCTACAAGCACTGCACTCACCTTAAATAAATGCAAACAATGTCCTATAAGTTTATAGTTAAGTACAGAGCTAAATGTATGAAGTATACATTTAAAATAATGGAAAGCATACAGACAAGGGAATAAGGAATGACTGTTCATGGTCTTCTCCACTAAGGGAAAAATAAATTGCATTGAACATAATCAGTACATGCCAAGGCTGAAGAAAGCAAGGCAAACTCTGGAAACCCTTGCTATAGACTTTTTGGGATGTTGAAAAATTTATGTAGGCTTAGAAAAGGGAATGAGTAGGAACAGGCGAAAAATGCAATCTAAAGCAATAAATATTGAAACATAACCCCCCCCAAAAAACCTGGGGCAAATTTCTGGGAGAACATTATGGGAAGGCATCACTAAATGCACTTTTTTTGCAACATACTCCTGTATGCATTTTGCAGCATATTCCCTGGGCATCTCTGAGTTGTCAATGTAGCAAAATAGTTTGGGCTGATTTCCCACAGCGGTGCTTACATCTGTACCTGAAAAACTGGTTGTAGAAGTTAAAAAACAAGGTACCAAGAACATGACTCAACAGCTCTAAATATGATACCTACAAAGAAACGCTCATCTCTTTTCTCAAAGGAAACAGAGAATCAAGTAGAGAACTGAGAGTTCATGGCAAACCTCAAGAAATGTCTGAGAAAACCTCTTCTCACTGAACATGTTTAGTCACAGAGACAGAATCAAATGCTAATTAAAATATCCAACTATAACAAGCATGAAATGAGTCCTTGCACAGACTAGCCTCTGGTTACTCTACATATTATCCCAATGCAAATGGTAAAAACAATAATAGAGATGGATATATGAGAGTATTTGATAACCAACACATTTTTAACAGACTGTTGTAGCATCTCATGCTTCTTAAGGTTAAGAAAGCTCAAAACAGCATTATAAAAGTCAAGGTCATGATAAAGCATGAACATCACAGACTTTAATGTAAATGAGGCAAGTCAAAATCCCTAACATTAATGACAAGATACACACACACACACACAAATCTACTTGTTAGTATGGAAAAGCCTGCATTTCACACAGGAAACGAATTTTGTGGAGTGAAGCACGCTTTTTCGTAGTGAGAATAAAAAAAAAATCAGAAAAGCCAGCACATTCAGAACTTGTTTACCCTGTTTTTCCTTCACTAAAATTTGTACAAAACAGCCTAAACTATATTCATCACAATTGCTTCCACATCATTGTATTTTGCTTCCACAAGTAAACATGAGTTGCAAGTAGTTGATAGCGTCCTACTGATCCCTACCTCCTTTCCTATTTTGGTGCCATTTGATCAATCTGGACACACTTGCCACAATCTTGAAACAAAATTAATCAATTAATCTCTGTGTTTACATGCACAGAGAGTATACCTTACTGTATACTCCCCATACTTCCCAATCTGTTTCAGTACCATGAAAGCACTAAAAAAGTGTAAGTATTAGGATGCTTTCAACATCTGTTAACAGCAGCCTGAGCTCTGGAGGTGGTGAAAAATAGGAAGGTCAGTTTGTGACAAACTTGAATCTTTTGTTTCAGCTTTAGCTATCAAATGAACACTAAGACGAGCCAGCTTTGAACAAAATCAGCTCAAATTCTTTATTACAAACTGTGTTAGTACAGCATGGACAGCCTAGCACCTCAATACATACACATATGCGAATTACAAGCCCTTAAGACACTACTGGCCTGTGTGATGGATACATCTGTCTCCAAGGCTCTTCACAGACATGGTGCAAATTCTACGTTTGGAAAAGGAAGCAATGTCACCTGCATAGCTGCCAGAGAACTTCATGGAAAGGAAGGTAAAATTAACTTTAATGCTAAAGTACCCCACGCAGATGGCACTGCCTAAATGTAATTGTTAAAAGCTGCTATTTTCACTGTTATTTTCTCAGTAACAAACAGTGTGTTCAAGCTACAGCACAGCACATAAATGGAAGCTGCATTAGTGGCTTGCTCAGTATTCAGTTATTGGACTCGCTCTTGTCCCTGTTCATTCATCTCTCAGAATGAACTGATACGCAGCACTGTACATTTATAAAATATTTTCAGTTTGCTTTTATGCTGTAGGGTTTATGATGTAGGTCTATGATGAAATACAGTTCAGATGTGCTCAAATACTGTATCTTTTCAAAATTATTATCAATATTCGCTGTTGAGGACAGTTACTATTGGTATACTATTGGTATTCACACACGTACTATCTGAGGCAATTCAATGTAATAAAGTGCAATATTCAGCAAAAGCTGTTACATGTAAGAAAAAAGGTAATTTTCAAATGTTCAATGCAGCAGTTAAACATTGCACTTCTACAAAACAAACAAACACCAAACATAAACCCAAACCCAATCTTTTTTGGAACACTACGCATGCCAAGTCACAAATAGGTGTCATGAGACTCTTTAGATTCAGTCATCCTCCAGTTCTCTCGCAATAGCAACACACTTGAAGTTACCAGCTCAGGATCATCATTGCTTTAAAGATGCTGTTAAAAGGGAGCTGTTTTGGAAGGGAAGAATATGAGATTGATTTATATGAAGCAATTGATCAACTAAATAATGTTAAAATTGGTAACAACATCTTATCACAAGAAAACTCAATATTTATTTTTCCCACTATTCAGCAAACAAAACATTTAATAAATACTTTTACCTCTTCTCCGCCCATAGCTCCTGGCTGCATGTAAACACAGAAGAAAATTGTCGGTACAGCTGTCATTAGATTTAGCTCCAAAAGCAATGAAAATGTAGCTTCTACCTCGTCTCTTTTCCCCCTCCCACCATAAAGAAGGAAAAGACATTTAAAAAGTACAAGATGAAATTCAAACAACCCAAGATGAGGAAAAAAGTTGAAGATGATACAGCCAGGGGAAAAGAACAACCCAACACCAAAACAAAAACAAAAAAACTCTCCCCAACATACCTGCTGTGCAAGTTTTCTATATAGCAAAGGTATTAAAAAAATCAGGCATATCAGACAGTAGTATAAAATTATAATTTAGGATTATGGTTTCAAGAGGCAATAAACATCATCATCAGTAATCCTAATTAAAAGAACTTATTTTGCATTTTATTAAATAATTGTGGAGAACGTGTTTTCCAATTATGCTTCAATTTAACCAATTAACCATATGTAAATATTAAAATCCTACTAGAACAATATGAACTCAATAGCCAGTATGTTTAGATGAATAAAACTAGATTGACAAAATGCCTTCATAACTACCAGAATTAACACAGCATTTCAATGAGACATGCATCAATGGCAAGTCCACAACGCTGGACAACTGCAGAACCGTTTTTCATGATGTAATGGGAAATGTAAAAACCAGCATTTCTGATCTGAAATTTTAGAAAGACAGAAAATAATCTGGAAAACACTTGTCTTCTACACAGGATCGCTGATCAATCACAAAAGACACCTGTCCTTCCAAGGTAATCAAATGTGGAAGGCTAGGGATCAAGCAGGGTTTTTCAGCAGAAGTGAGCTTACCTAAGAGGTAACAGAGCTTTGTTTTGTTTCTTTCTCTCTTCACTGTAACAGTGTCAGTGTTCCTGCTCCTTCCCAACCTCATCTCTTATTTCCCAAATTAAGATACTGCCTTCCAGTCCTGTCCTACGCACCCAGATGTCCCACCAGACCCCTCAGCATTCCCTGTCTGCTTTTCTTTTGACGAGGGGCCCCAGGGCTACCCAGAGCAAGGCTTGCCCTCCCTTCAGCACAGGCACCTCTCTTCCACCCAAGCAGCTTCTTGCTCAAGCCCTGAAGAAACACCATACACCTACACCTTTTTTCTTCCACTATCCATGAGGTCACAAAAAGGCAACTCCATGAGTATGTCATTAGGGGGATTAAAAAATTTCCAGGGCGATGATGAACTGCTCTGCAATTTATGTTTAGCATGAAGACAGCAGGAGCTGTTTGTGTGAACAACTACTCAGCCACAGCGAGGTGTTTGGTAAGCCCTGAGAGGGACTCTGCTTCTCGTATAGCAGGCAATAGTGAGAATTAACACTAGAGCTGGCTTTGCAGCAAGAATAAAATTAGTCCTCCTGCTTTCTAGTTACTGCCATATTTTATTAGTTATTATGATGGCAAAGAATCATTGTCAGATCTCTTGTAGCAAGTCCTTGTCTTGATGAACGCCCACATTTCCAAAAAAAGCATGTATCAAGGTATAGTTATGGACACATTCTGAGAGCAGTTTATCTGAAAGAGGTTTCTCAGAATGTTACCAATCTAAAAATTAAATAAAGAAGAATTATTTCCATATGAGATGGAAGAGACTCATGTTTCTTCTGAAGAAAACAAAGCTTTATATGCTTAATGTAAACTTGTAGGCTCTGATCAAGATTAGTACATGATGTCAGAAATCTACCACAGAGTACTGTAAATTTTAGAATACCCTGTTGCTATTCATGTATGACACTTATATGCAATACTTCACTGCAGAATAATACTTTTATCCTATATTTGCATTCACACACAATCTTTATGCCTATAAAAGTTACTGAAAGTCACGGAAGGCATATTTGCCTGTAAATTCCAGGAGCAAAATAGTGCAATTCACTTAAACAGGGAGACCAGCAAGTCAGTTTTTGCTGATTTAAAAACATTGCATCACAGTTAAATACTCAAAGAAGGTGAAGTTTCACCACTGTTGTTTATATTTTGTATATTATACACACATAATTTCCATATTATCTCAGTTTCAACTGGTATTTATATTAAAATGTTACTTTTTCCCAACAGGCTGAGAGTTATTCAGCATGACAACTTCAGAACGTCAACGCACACTTCATCATGTTGCTTACACAGAATGCACATGTGAAATTTGAATGTGTCATTTGAAACAAGTTAATTAAAAAATAGCTATCTTGTTCACAAGTCAAAATTTAGAGCACAACGGATTAAACAGCAGGAATGGTTCATCAGGTAAATTTCATAATGCCTCCAGTTTGAGTAAATATTTTGGAAAGTAAAAAATTCAGAAATTATTCTTGAATGAAGACATTTGGGAGCAAATAGGAAGATTACTGCACTATTACAAACAATGAAATTACCAGAGCTATGTATCTGAAGTTACTTTCTCTCTTGGTCAATTCCAACAGAAGACAAAAAGAGACTGGGAGCTCCTACAGTTGTACCCCCATCAATGCATCTGCTCCCCACGTCCAGGTTTTGGTGCCACATATAAATGTCCTTTTGCACAGAAACCATCTCCTGAAATGTGATTCTTTCCTAGGTACCTCTAGATCATTAAAGTATTAAGGAAAACAGAGGTGCTTTAAGAAGGGATGAGCACATTTTCCAACAAAAACAGTGCACTGATNTAGTATGGGATTGAATCTGCACCTTGTGTTTGTATCAAATAACTATCAGTCCTAGGAAACAAGAAATATGTGAATCCATAAAACATTAACTCAAAAAGGACTAGATCTACACTCTTCCCGTATCATAACTAAAAATGAATCTGATAATGTAATTTCAGGTTTAGAAACAGGTGGCAATATTTATTTGTATTATCACATTTTATGGAAGACTTAATAGAAAGTATTTTGAGATTTTAAAGAACATTCTTTCCTCACTTCTGGTATTTATCTTGT
>VYZQ01012085.1:6926-17687 GCA_013400655.1 Mystacornis crossleyi | reverse complement strand
GCCGCTTCCCCCGCGCCGCTCCGCCCCCGTCCGCGCGCCCGGGGCCCGCCAGCCGCGGATGCTCCGCAGAGCCCCTGGGGTTGCCCCCGCTGTGCCACCCCCGCACCCGGGGGGTCCCCGCACTCGGGGTGTCCCGAGTTCCCAGCGCTGCTCCGGCCGTGCGGCGCTCGCAGCTGCCGGCCCGTGTTCACACCCTGAGCTCCCGGGCCCCTCGGCCACCCTGCGGCCGCGGCCCCCCGCCAGCCTCCGGCCGTGTCCCGCTGGCTCGGCCTGCCCTGCACCCCTGACCCGGCCTGGTGCCTCTGCACTCAGTCGGGTTTCTGCTGTGGAACCCAAGCGGCGCCTGCCCCGCAGGGACAGGAGCGCCGATGTTTAAGGATGCGGGGGTCCAAAAGAGCTATTTAACATCCCGAGTCTGCTCGCGACGGAGGCTGTGATATATGTCCCGTTATATCACAAACTTGTAGCATACAGTTCTCTCTTGTATTTAGAAAAATGATTCCAGTAGTATCCAAGTGTCCCAGCTCAGCAATATTCCCTTTGTCTCCTAATCTTGATCTCTCTTAAGGGAGAGCATATGGTTCTGCTTCTTCCTTATGGTGTCTTGTATTCTGTCCCTGATTATCCAGTAACACTGGCAGTTTTTGCAGGCTTGGAGTATTTTACTAATCTGGTTCTAGGCTAACACATAACAGAAATTTAAGTTTTTTATAAAAGAATATGTTCTTGAGTCTTTGATGTCCCAAATTTTATTTTGTAAATATGTTTCCAGTAATTATTAAACAAACTGGTAGCTCTTCCATGGTTGTACATATATTTGCATGTTTTCCATTCATATTGTCATTATGCTCTACTAATCACTATGTAGTGATTGTTTATTGAGGCTTTTAAGTGAAGCTCTAAGTGTACCCTGTATTTTACATTAAATACTGACTTGTGTAACCTTTTAAGAACATGCTTTTTAGGCATATTTCTAACCTGTGGTTAGATACAAGCTTCCTGTCCTAGCTGCTCCAAGCTAGTGATCTAGTAGGGACTGGTAGATTTGGGATTACCAGAATGTGATTCTTTACATAAGCAAGTGTGACTTTCCAGAAAAGAAGCTGACAAGGCACTGTTGTGGTTTGTTTTCAAGCATCTTTTAATCTTACTGTATTGTCCTTTGGATTAATAGTATTAGTATTTGCTTAACCAGAAGTGGAAAAAAGTGTAAGGGAAAAAACATGGTGTGTGTTAAACAGCAGGGGAGGAAAATGCATCTCTTTAAAGAGTATGTGGGAAAATGTTTAAAAAATAGCTATCAGGTGAAAATTTTCACTCAACTGAAGAAACTTCCCATTGCATTAGAAGGGTTTAGCAGTTAAGTTAGTTTGACATGTGACTTTTAGCAGGTCTTTAAGAACCTAAACAACTTTTATTTCAAGTTTTTTCCAGCAGTTATGTTTGTTCTATAAAGAATTCTATGCCTTGAGTTTACAGGCTTGATTTTAGAAGCTTTTTGTGAAGGAGTGTTACACAGTGCAACTGTGTGTGTGTCAGTAAGGAGCAGCAATGAATGAGCTTACGTTGAAATACTGCTGATAATTTATATTTCTGGTTGTTTAGTCTATCATAGGTAGTTGTTGCAGTTCTCAGTTGTACCACTGTTAAACGAAATTATTTTGCCTTGGCCTTGGAGAGAGGCTGTATTAAATAGCTTAGTTATTTAGCTATTTAGTGAGGGAGTTCAATCATATGTCTTGTCTCATAATTTTTAACATTTCTGGATAAAGAGCGAGTAGGATTCTTTGGCTCTGTTATTACGGATTTAATGTGCAAAAATAACTAGATCTTTATTTGACAGAATTTGGGAATGTATCCTAATAAGGGCTTTTGTTCTCCAGCTGAACAGCATGTGACTGCTCTGATGTTTATCAGTGCTCCTAACATACTTGTGTAGTGAGATTCCATCGTGAGATATGCTGTCCATAGTCTCATACAGACTGAAGGCTTTAAACTCCCAGTATTTCCAGGAGACTTAAAGTTTTTGTGGTTTGTTTGTTTGGGTTTTTTTGGTCCGTTCGTCTGGATCTGGTTCTTCCAGATCATTTTAGGTACTTAGGTTGACTTCTGGTGAGTAATAGTTGTGTGGTTGATACAGAAGTGGAAAGACTTGTAGTCTGCTCTTCTACCATAAGGGAAATAAGAAATGTGTTTCTTAACATTCCTAAAAGTACTGGGGAAGTTGGAACAGAAGTCTTTGCAGCCTGCCCTGCTTCCAGTTGTGCTTTTTTCCTTCTTTCATTTTTTTTTCTTCTAAATTACCTTTCATATTTCCAAATCCCTTTTTAAGGTCTCTAGGACTAATCTATTGAGGTTTGCTTTGTTTCGGTTTTCCCAAAAATGTAAGTCTTTGCATTATGTGGGAACTGATGATACAGGTCTCTCTGGTCATAAGGCACTAGATTTGCAAGAGAGAATTTATTCATCAAGTATTTGGCACTTACATCCATAGATATAGGTTGCACTCACCATTCTAGAAATGCAGTACTGTAGGACTTATTGTTCCCTTTCTCTCAGGTTGGTTTAAAACTACTTGGATTATTCCAGATGGATATTTGTAGACCTTGTCCTTAAAAATCTTGAAGAAGAAAAATTCTGCCACTTCCGTAGGCGGGAGTGAAGTTGCAGAAAGTGAGAAACCTTCTCGCTTCTGTAGTGAGGTTTTTTTTTTTTAGTTTCCAAATTAAGTGTTCTTTGCTGGAAGTCAAGCTGCTGCTGCTAAGAATTTGCTCCTGGTAAGCTTTACTCTAACACTTAAGGGTATATTGTTCTAGTTTTAAGAACACTGTAAATATGGTTTGTGGTTGAAAAACTGCTGTGGTTGTAGAAGAACCATCATGGGATTTTTAGTTTTCTGAAAACCTTCCTTCTGTTTGAGTAACTCTAAAAGACACTTCAGACATGTAGAGCTGAACATGAACATAAGTGTTCTTATTGGACACTTGTGTTTCAAACAAAAAGACCTTTAAAAAGATTCCCTTATGGAGTACAGCCTTGTAATCAAAATACCTGGGTTTTGTAGTGTAGTAGGTTGATAATTTATGTGGTTTGTGTTCAATTTTTTGAACAAAAAAAAATTTGAGTAATTTGAGTATTAGTTAATAGTTTGCGTTTAATTACTTTCCCTTACACAGGCAATTGGTTGTATCTTCAGTCCAAAAGCTTAGTGGCTTAACTTACAATAACTGTTCTTTAAAGTTACTTCAGTGTTTTGATGCTTATAATGAATTCAGTTAAACATAGAAATACCAAAAGCTCAGCAGTCCTCTGCCCTTTGGAAGCGTAGTGAGGTCATTCCCTCTGATGGCAGAGTTCCTCATTGTGTTGCTTGTTTCAGCAGCTCCGTCGCCCACCCCATGGTTAAAGTTTTACCTGATACTCAATTTAAATATTTTTGCTTTGCATACAGCTGATTGCTTTGTCTCTTGCTGCTTCAGAAAAGAGTTGATTTTCCTTGTAGCAGTGTTTTAGATTGCTGTTAGCTGCTCTCCAGTTTTTCTGGTCTTTTTCTGGTCTCCTTCATCACAGGACATAAGAATATGGATGTTGGCAGGATAGATAGTTTGATTGTCCATGATTTTACAGACGTTTTTAGTAGTTCAGATTTAAATATAATATTTAAACACAAATATTTGTTTTGATTGGGGGTCCACATGTGCCTGACAGAGTATCTGTAAGAAGTGTAAAAGCCCATCTTTACAAGTGTATGTCAGTAGTAGAGAAGTGGGATTTTAACAGCCTCTTGTCATCAGAAGTAGCTGATTTTTTTGCCTTAAAAGGATGATTCTAACTTTGTTTAAAACACTTCAGTTAGAAAATTTAAAAGTCACAGAGGAAAGGAGTGTTCCTGAGAGTTTACGTTCTGGTACATAAATTAAAACGTGATTTTTTTGTTGATATTTTTGTTTTATTAGCATTCATATATGTACATGAGATCTGAATTTTTCAGAGCTAGTGGTGCGGGGCTTTTTGTGTGAATTGAAGTGTCTCTGAAGTGTCTCTAGTTTAGGAAGGAAAACCAGGGAGATAGCCCAAATTGCAAGTTGGAGGAGCTATGCAACTGGGTTACTGTGCCACACAAAAATGAATTAAAGAGGGAGGAGAGTGACAGAACCTCCCCTGTATGTTTGTGTTTGAAACATACTCCGCCTGTACAGTAGTGTGGAAGTTAGGAATGTTATCTCCACAGCCAAGGAATCTAGAAACACCAAAGATAGATACTGTCAGAGAAGTTTTGCCATGCCGCTTAATTACTTATTAAATAAATGTTTTAAGAACATTTCAGATTGAAGGCATGGGTGTGTCTTGTGCAGGTGTATTTTCTGAATTTATTATTGTTTATTTTTTCGGTTTGTAGCCTGGGTGGTAGAACAAAGCAGATTTACTAATTGCCTGGACAGGACAAGTCTGGGAGGGAATACAAGCATTAGAGTGTGAAATAGTCTTGGAAAACTGGATGAATGACCTGAAGTGTATGGGATGCAGTTCAGTAAAGAGAAACACAAAATAATGCCTTTGGGTAGAAATAATAAATTTAAATATGAGAAACACTTGGCTGTGCAACAGTTCCGTAAATAAGCAGCTGTATCACAAAATGAGCACAGTTGTGACGATTCTGTGAAAACCCAGGAGTCGTACTGGGACGTACGAGCAGGATTGTTGTGTGTGAGAGGGAAGTTGCTCTGCAGTACTCAGTGTAAGGCCTCATGGTAATGCAGTGTCTCTGTTACTCTGCTTCAAACAGAGTTGGACCAGCTGAGAGTATTTTCTCTAGAGAAGAGTTGCAATAATGACCCTTAAGGAAGGACTGAAAGAATTGTTCTTGTTTAGTCTTTAGCAGAGACAGGGAGATGTAATCATAGGTTTCAAATATTGTAAAGTTTGCAACAGAGAATAATGTAATAAATTGTTCTCTGTAGGTGGGATAAGAAATAATAGTCCTAAAGAGCACAAAAGAAGATTTTGATGTCAGGAAAAACTTTCCAGCTCCAGGAAAGGTTATCTATCCAGGACAGATAATCAGAGGGTTATATATCTGAGGGAAGTAATGGGATATCTATTGCTGAAAGGGCTCTAGAAAAGGTTAAATAACCTCCTTTTAGAGGTGATTGAGGTGTAGTTTTCTGTCCTTGGCATAGGGGGTAGGATGACTATTAGCATTAGATCCCTCCTCATTTTTAGATTTTTGTAATATTGCTGGCCATGATTTAAAAAATAAAACAACAAAACAACATAGTGGAGAAAAAAATAGTGATGTAACAGTTGTAAGAGTTAGTTAAAAAATCATCAAATATATTAATTAAAGGGTTTTTATAAAGTATTTATTAAAGCCATCTGTAATGTAATATTGAAGATAGCTTTAATAGAGTCTTCATTGTAGATTTAGTATCTTTGACTTGCCTTTACGCGGTTTTAGTGATCCAAAAGAAATAAACTGGGCTAGAGTCAAAGTCTTTCAGAAGACTTCATTCAAGAGAAGCAGATCTCAGAAGATAAATTCTAATGAGCCGGGGAGTCAGGTGCATTCCAGCCTCTGAAATAGAGCACACCACGCAACTTCACCTTCTCTCTGTGAAAAAGGAGATTACAGTTAATATCTGAGACATGTCTATTGAGGGATAATCTTCACTGATAAAGTCTTCAGGTTCCTGAAGAGTTATGTAACTATGTATTTGATTAAACTGGAAGAGCTAACCTTGGCACAAATATGTTGTTAAAGCTTTTTAGAGTTAAAAATACTGAACAATTTGATAAAACTGTTTTGAACCAAATTCAGTTTAATGCCTTATTCCGCATTTTTTCTATGCAAAATCAACTGCCTACATCCCATGTGACCTTGTTCAAGCATTTCTGATTTTTGAAATTTGACAAAGCTGCCTCAGGGTTAAGGGCAAGTGAAGGATAGGCTTTGTGTCACATATGTCTGTGCTCTGGAATTAGGGAGCAGGTTAAAGAAACAAATGCTGTCACATTCCCAACGTTTTAAAAAGATTGTAGAGGATTTACATAAAACAATGCTTTCAATCTATTATAGCCTAACTGTAATTAGACTTTTAGTACATTTTTCCATCTCACCAATTATATGGATTAAACTTTATGTGTACTTTCACTTCACAGGCCATCAGCGTTCTCTTTGTTGTAATTGATGGGAAATTGTGACTAAACCATCGAGAAACGATGTGTTGGTAACTGACAGGGCACTGGGTTCAGATCCTGGTGCAGTGTTTGCTTACGTAAACCTGAAAATCAATAATGGAAGAATGCAAACACTGTTCACCATATTAGACTGATGTCAGAAAATGAGTTTGTTCCCTTCTTCAAATATTTCAAGTCTTCCAGGGATTTTCCTTCTATGTATCGCTGCAGTAGCCTGTTATGAAGGGATCATGGTATCTCATGTAGTAAGGGCACAAAGGCTTAAGTCTTAGGCAGAGACAGATGCACCTATTCCCTAAGCTCCACCTGAAGAGCTGAAACAGATACAATTGTCAGACAGAACTGTCTGGAAAAAGCTGCTTTAACCTGGAGTTGGGAGCAGCAGTTCCTGCAGAGTTGCCTGGGGCAGTGTATAGGTGGTGCCTGACTAAAGACTCGGAGTAGAAACATGTTAACATTACAACAGATGCTGTGGTTTGTTTGCTTTGGGTTATTTTCCTGTTTCCGATGTAAAAAAAAATCGGCAACCTCAAAAATTGTATCTTATTAATCATTTTAAAATTAGAATATGTTGGTACATGTTTTCTTTTCCACCCACTACCTTCTTTTCTTTTACTTGAACTTTCTACGTACGTGCCTCTAAAAGTCAGAGTATAACTAACAGCAAGTTTTGGTGGTTAGGGATACGTGATTGTATTGCTTTTGTTAGTAACTAATCTGTCTAATTGTCACTTGAAAAGATTTGACAATATTTCTGTGCCTTGCTGTGGTGCCAGCACTGTTCTTTGGGGATTTCCTCAAAAGCTAGACTTCAGGAAAAGGAAAGCTAACTAGATGTTCTCAGGTCTTCTCAATCCTTCCTTGTTAACATTTCTGGTTTTGTTTGGTTCAGGTCTATTTAATTATTTAGCCTTGGGAAAATAGGCAAAATAAGAAGCCACTAGAGCTTACGGAATTTTCTGATATTTAACTAGTGTTCTATTTTCAGCAGAATCATGGTGTTTATTCCATCAGTTTTCTGGAAAATCTGCTATATTCAGTGCATTGTAAAAAAGGTAGAAAGGCTGAAAAAATCTTTATTCACAGTATCATTGTAGAGGCTGCTATAGTGCAATTACTTTTCATATGTGCATGGATAGTTCTAAATCCATCTATGAGGAAGTGGTTTCTAACAGAACAAAGTGTGGTTATGTAATTTCTCTTAAGTGAAGTCAGGTGAGAATTTTTCTGGATCATGGGAATTCAGTGATCCATTGTTAAGAGGATTCCTAAAATACTTAAGATGAAAAAGGTTCTTCACATATCTGCCATTTGACAGCCAGTGCTGAAAAGGACAATGAGAAACATTCAGTCCTTGTATGATGTCCTAGGGCAAATAAAGCTTCCCACACCTCTCCCATCCCAAAGTGTAGTCTGTCTTTTTCAGATTTCTTGACATGTATTCTGGAGGTCTGAATTGTTGAACCAAAGTGAATTTTGCAAATCCGTGCGAATCCTCTATATTTGTTCTCATAAATTGATTGCTTTTTGGAGTGCAGTTTGCTGTCAGGACCATTATCAGCTCATACAAGTGTACGGGAACAGATTTGTTGTTGTTGTTAAAATCTAGATAGGCAGTCTGTTGTTGTTGTTCTATGACTGCACCTCAAAAAAACCCAAACCTCGCACCAACAATATAGGTAACTAATTTCTTGTTAATATTGATGAATTTTAAGTTATGTCTCTCATGATCTGAAAATATCTCTGGTTAATTCCAGCTCAGAAGCAGTTTTATTGGAAATTCCCATGTTGCAGGAACGGTTATTCTTTTCTTCAGTCAGAATTCTGAGTATAGAGAGGGAATGTTTTGCCTCTCTCTCAGGTTCTGGAGGCAAAGGCAGGCCAGTTACTGTCACTTTATCCAGTGTGACTCATGTCTCATTGATTTTCCACTTGAGAGGTAACTCTGGTGATCAGACCTTTGTGTCCTGCTTTTAGGGTGTATCTCATAATTGAATTAGTTGCAGTTAGATCAGCTACCCTTTAAAAAAACTTTTTATGTTGTTGTATGTGTGTATTTACTTGGCCAGAGAAATTCCCCCAAAGAAACCATCCGGAAAGGTCAGGAGACTCTTTGTGAGGAATAGGAGAGCTCTGGAGAAGTTTACTGTGTAATATTCTTGGTACCATTTTCAGTTTTGATTCATGTGTCACTACAGCTTTGTTGTATGACTTGTACCAAATAATCATGTGGACGTTTCTTCTCATCCTGTCTGTTCTGTCAGCAGGCCTGATTTGCAGACGTGGCATGAGCTCCAATTTAAGTTCTGTTTGCTTCTCTTCCCCTAAATGTGCCCTTCCTATGTGTGGGCTNGGTTTATTCCTGCAACTGCCTTGAAATGAAAGTTTGCTTTTCTAATACTTAGAAATTAGCTTCTGTTGAAGCGTGGCCAACTGTTGCTTTTTTGACCTTCACGGACAGTATTTTCCATGATGAGAAGATGTCGAAATGAGCCCAAGCATTTGAATCAGTAACAGATAAGAATACAGAAAGTTTGCAGGGTTTTTTTTTCCCCCTCAGATGACTCTTTTTGTGCCTCAGATTCTTGTTAGTGAAGATTTGGATCATCTGGATTTCAGTTAAGTTTTCAATAGAATTTTAACAGTTTTACATTAAAGCGAACAGTTAACCAGAATGAAAATAAAGTAAAACATGATGCTATGACCCTGCTCCATGGAAGCAGACATGAAGAATGTTTCCCAGCATTCACAATTCCAGAATAATACAGGTTATATCTGGACAATACTGATAGATGGAAACAATAATATGGTTTAGTTCCTGTGCATCAGTTATAAAATATTTTTATCCTCAGCGTGGAAGTTGAGAATTCCAAGACAGCAGAAGTAACGGAGCTACTTAGGCTTAAAAAGCTTAAGGGAGAGCCTGAGAGAAGGGCTTCACATTACAGCAAACCTGATCCAAGGACTGTCTGTCACCAAAATGCGAAGTCGTGGGTCCTGTTTTCCACTGGCACCTGTGCTCATTTCACCATTACAGTGAGCCTGTCTAGGAAGCTAAACTAGAAGAAAAATTACTCTTTTGTAAGGACGTGTATTTTCTAAATCATCTCTCTGAGAGATCGGATTGAATACAAAAGCAAATACATAGGAAAAATAGGGATGATGTGCCTGAGAGTTACAGGGGAGTGGGATTCCTCCTGTTTGTAGATTAAATCACTTAACGGTAAATGAAACCTCACCTGGGAAGTCTTGTTGCAAAATTAAAGAGAGAATGATTGAAGGCTCACTAGCCTGTGAATCCACCCTGTTGATAAAGGAGTGGGAGCATAGATGGGTGTGGCTTTGATTGCTGTGATTGGAAGGTGGAGGGAGAGTGGTGTCTTGGACAAAACAAAGAAGGAAATGCTCTTTTGGGAAGTGTCTAAATGGATGTAATTGANCTTCCCTAGTCTAGTGATGGTACAAATCTGATGTCTCTTTATTTCACCACTGTCTTGAGTCAGAAGGATCTCACAAAACTGAGCAAATGGGTATTAAAATAGAAACTCCTTGCTAGGAATGTGAAGTAATGCATAAGAATAGAAGAACTTTGTACAAACAAGCCCAGCCCTGACTTGAAATCAGCTATCAGTGCTCAGGAAAGTCTTCTGATAGACATTTCTGTAAAGCCATCAACTCAATTTTCACCAGGTGTCAAAAAAGTAAATAGACATGAGTATTAATAGAAGGGGTCATGACATAAAATATCATGGTAAAAATCTGTGACATACATCGGCCATGCTTCAAATATGATTATCCCACACTGATCTGTCTGCTAGACTTAGTACAGAAAAGGGCAATAAGAGTAATCAAAATTTGGTATAGTTTCTTTATGCAGAACAACAAGGAGATAAACCAGATAANCCAGAGGGTTGGATTGCGGGTGTGGTGGATATGCAGAACCTGAAAATCAGTTTGTTCTCATTTCTGTGATTGGAAGGTGGAGGGAGAGTGGTGTCTTGGACAAAACAAAGAAGGAAATGCTCTTTTGGGAAGTGTCTAAATGGATGTAATTGAGCAGGGGCAGAGAGAAGATCACTATAGTTCAGATGCAAAATGACGAGATCCTTATGAGAGTTACCCACTTGGAGTGACAGTGCAAACCTTTGGATGTCAAACTATTTGCTAAAAGAGGGTTCAGTCTCTAAAAAAAGCTGTTTGCTGTTTTTGTAATCTTCATTGTCAGTGAATGGGTAACCTTTGACATAGGCCTCTGGACTTGCCACCATATTTTTAATTATTCTGTTAACTCACACATGGATTTACTTTTTTTTTTCATAGAGGCTTTTAAATACATATATATTGCAGAGTTGCTCCTTTCTTACCACTNTCTAAGCACTTAGAGCCAATTAAAAAAATGTTTTAATGTTTTCCTCAATGGAGTAAGGACAATCCAAACTGTGAGCATACAGAACTCAGAAAGGAAGCAGCCCTCACCTTAGCTGGCATGTGATTTCAGAGAGGCGTTTTAAGTCAAAATAGGCAGATCTTTAGAAGATGGTCATTTCGATTTTGATAAATACC
>VYZQ01012080.1:7837-26596 GCA_013400655.1 Mystacornis crossleyi | reverse complement strand
TGATCTGGCAGTTATGTTTACAATTACAGTAAGCAGTGAGGTTACTGCACCTCGTACCAAAACCTGATTATGCCTAATTATCTCAGCCAAACACCCTGGCCCATAAAGCAGCTTTATGAACCATCATAACCCCAAATAATACTTCAACTTTTGATTAATTTTGAAGGAGAAAAAAAAATTGCTTTCACTGTTCAGCAATAATTTTTTCACTGTTCAGCTATCAAACACCTACTTGTAAAACAATCTTACAGTGAATAGCTTTCACAAAGCAAAATACCATTGTATGCTATCTGTAAATCTAAGTTATAAATTTAAACCTATCCTGTGCTTAAGTACTTCAGCCGAAAGAAAATATGGCCTTTGGTGTATCTGTGTGTTTCAGAATCTGTATTTCTTAACTACAAATGTTTTACCCTGTCTCCCACGTTGATGTGCTCTGTTGTACTATTCTGGGCTAACACAAGAATTAGGTTAGTCACCAAGAAAGGAATCTCAGTGTAGAACATCCAGTTCTGAAAGTTATGATTAATACAAAAAGACACTCACAACCAAAAGGAACAGAAAATTAGCTGCTCCACCTTTTAAGAAAATCTATTTCCACTAAGATTTTACACATTACTGAACAGATTTTTGGGAAGGATTCATTGTTGGTCTTTTGGAAGCAGAGAAATTCTTTTTCTCTAGTTTCTTTTTTTAATTATTATTATAAAATTTCCTATCTACCAATTACAGGAGCTCAATATATTCAGCTGAGATTGTGGGTAACTTCAGTATAATCTTAAGTAGCTACCTGAGAGGAAGATCTCTCATAAAAGTTAGAAGGGGTTTTGCACTAATCAGTGGGAATGGACATTCATCTTCTTAACCATAAGTCTTTTACGTGGGTTACAAAACAAGTAGCAGATTCCATCTCCGTGGCATAATTCAGGAAATTCAGGTTCTGCTGTTAGAATCAAACAAAATTTAATTTAATGCTGAAAACTACCAATATGTCTAAAACACTGCTTGTTTCAGGCAGTCCATTAAAGATGTTGACAGCTGTTATCCAACAGTGAAAGCAACAGTCTTACAATTAACTAAGCATTGCAGAGTTCAGACTGTAAAAGAAAAATTGAAGATATTTTAATGGCAAAAGCTTTCCCTGAATGTTTAAAAAATCCTGTCTAATTTACCAGAGAGTTAGGTGTCTGAAACCCACTAGAGAGATCTTCACTTTTTGATGCTTCACACTAAACGGGATGATAAACATGCTAATTCTATTGAAGCTGGTGCAAACATAAGGGAGGAAGATTACTGTTTTATGAGCAAATTAACTCCAACAATGCAGAGTTCCAAGTATCTGTCCCCAAAATGTTGACACGTAGATGCAAATAACCACAAACATAGTAATACTCCAAGAGTAAGGGGAGAAAACAGGGGAAGCACTCGCAAAACCCAGCCATGATTCTCTCACAGATTGTCCATCAGAGACAGCAAGATTTCCACACAAGAAGGGAGTTCTAAATCCAGTGCTCCTTTCTGGGCACTCTAAGATGTATGATCTATGTAGAACGTGAAAGCTCTGCTCTAGAGATCATGGCCATCATCAGTGGACTCTGTACCTCCAATCAGTCATTGAGATGTGTTTTTTTGTGGGCATGGTGAGAAAAATAACTCCTTTTTAAGCTGTTTTATATTTGTGGGTAACAGAGACAACACCAAGAGTTGTAAAAGTGTGGTAAAATTAGCTGTGATGAGGAAGCACATGAAATTGTATCCCTTAGAAATCGATATCTAGCATTTTCATTGGAATAAGCCATGACACCTGTAAATTTAAACTACTTATACTAGTGGCAAAATGATGCCCTTAAAGTTTGGAATAAGTCACGTTTTAGTCTCCTGACTTAAAAGTCATACACACAAGCAAGCAGACAGATTCTGACACTGTATCTGAGAGTATATCTGTAGTGTTTCTCAAAGTTAGGATGAACTTCAATGGTGAAATTTCCATGGGAATACACAATGCCAAAGCTCTCATACCCCAAAGCCCTGAAGTATATGCTCAAAATCAAATATGAGTTTTGCACAGTGGAATAAATTTAAATGTGCTTATGTTTAGGTGAGTGCCTCAGTGCATATAGGCCTAGATATTTTAGCTTACTGAGGATGCTTTTTATTTCAGCATATCACTAATAAGAACTTTATCTGAACAGATTTTTTATCCTTTTCTGTATGTGGATTATGTTTAGATAAGTAGACAGATGTAGATAGGTATTTTCCTATCTACACATGTAGATAGGTATTTTCCCCTGTCTGAACTATGACAGATACATGAAACATTGTCCTGTCAAGCTCTATTCTAAATTAATTTCTTCTGACTACCGTAAAATATTAATGATGTAGAAGATATTTTAAGAGAAAAGCATATGTGTTAAAGTTCCTGGATAGAAAATATCAGAGAATAGTCACCTCTCATTTAAAAATAATTAAATAGTAATCTGTAGGGAGAATGTCAAGATTTAGTGACTCAAAGAGTATGCATTATTGAAAGCAAAACTACCTAACAGGAATTGCTGAGCAATCACACATAAAAATGACCTGCATAAACAATTAGGTAATTATTGCAGAAAGCACCATTAAAACGGAAATCTGTAAAAATAATCTGTCTGAAGCGTTTCACTGAATTTGCATATTCACTGTCTCTTAATTACCTTTGAATAACATGTTTCATTTAACCTAAAAATTGTAAATGTTTATCTATAAATATAATTTAATTATTATTTTTGCACTTCCCATATTAGCTACACAGAAAACCAGAAAATCACCATGGAAAATATATGTGATTACATTAATTTCATTGTACTTGTTGTTAACACCTGTAGGCTAGTTTCTCCATGAATACAAATTGGGATAGTTCACTAATCTCAGTTGAAGCAGTTTTTTGCCAACTGAGCAGCCACCCTTGTTCTTTTTGTTTTGTTTTGTTTCAGTAACCACATGGAGGTAATTTGAAAATGCAGATATGAGACTTGGAGAAATTATTAACATTGCACTATAACATAGTTGTGTTTTTAAGCTGAACTGTAAAATCAGGCATGCAAACTCAGATTCTGGAGTTAACTCACTTTGGACTATTTTTTTAACATAGAAACCCCTTTCACCTGAGGCATTTAGAAATCCCCTTCATATTTCCAAGTGTTTCCTACAACCTCTGCTGTAACAGGACATCTGAAGTAACAGCTAACGTCTGGATAGTACTGTGGCTTCATTTTCCTAACAAGATACAAATTCTTGGATAGCATAGAAAAGCTCAAAATTATTCTCAGTAGTGTGGGAGGAACTAATAACTCAAGGAATATGACATTTTTATTAAGCACCATAGCCTAAGTTTCCTCAGGAACCAGCTTTAATAATTTGGCAGTACATTACTCTGAAGGGATTAATATTATTTACTTATAAGTATGGCTCAAAGCAGGACTGCTAACATATCTTGTACTCTTTCATCAGCTCTGCATCTGATTTTGGCTACACATAATTCAGAAGAATCATCACAGAGTGATTTCCCAACTCTCTATATGCCTCCAAGCACAAGCAAGGGAAAACTCTACCATGCATTAAAAAATGGCCTTTAATATCACAGCACACCTTTTGAGATACTTCCCTAAACTAATTCAGAAAAGCAGATGAGCAATTCTGTTTGTTCAGAAAAATATTGCAAATTCTACACTGTCATGTATAAGAGGATCAAACTGGGGCCATCATCAGTATTAAGCTCTGCTCTCCATATAGATTTTACTTTGCATTCTCCGTGTTTTTTTAAATATTTGATAATAGTCCTGACTGCTCACTGTTCATAGAGGATGGCAGACTTTTAAGAAAACGGCATAGCTGTTACACTTCAAAATAGTGCATTAAGAAAGAAATAATATATTCAAATGTGTTCTTAATGTGTCATTGATGAAGCTAATCTTATTTAAGTTATAATAATTTCAAAATGCATTTAGAAATACCTAATTTTAAAGGTATATCAGCATCAAATTCTTACAGAATATAACATGCAGTTATCAAACATCTACAGTTATGACAACTGAGTAGAAGCAATATTTCTTCCTATTTTTAATTTGTTTAATTTTTGTTTGACTATCAGAAGGATTCATGCCTACTGGGGTTCAACAACGGGTTTAAGAATCCCATTTTTAGGCTCTTTAAGACTTAGAAAAGGTGACTGATCTCCCTTTGTCATAGTGGGAATTCACGAAGGAACTTCATGTTTAAATGAAAAACTAAAAATATGTCTTGTCCAGTGGAGCGTTTGGCACTTTTTTTAACATCATGAACACAAAATCTGAACATGTTCATGCTATAGCAGCACCAAAATAAGTGCCAAATCTGTCTGTATTAGTGCAAGAGTTCAGTCCCTTTTCCAGTAAAACAAGTCTTCCTTCAAGCAAGATTTTCACTTGAACAACAAGGTAATTATACAAAAGAAAGAAAAGGGGTGCAGACAGCAGTAAAGCTTGCATTAAGGATAAGTACAAGAATACATGCAGACATTAGGAGATATCAGAATGTCTCCTCATACAAAAGGGAGGAGAAGAAAGTTCCCTTTGAGTTAATAATTCTCTCAAGCATTACCAGAAGGAAGTAGCTGGTCTCAGCCAAGAACAAGGGAATCAGCTGTGGCTGATCAGCAAACAATTTCTTCATTTACATCACCTCAATCTACTTCAGAGAGGCACTCAGATGATTAACTACCTTGGGTCTGATGCCGATCATAAAAACGTTTTCCTTGACACCTTATAAGCTCAATAAATATGGTTTAGAGATTACGAATTTCTGGGACTTTCCATATTAGAGAGCTCGAAATGAAAGATACTGTCATACTCTCAGGCCAAAAATAATGGCTGGTGGCAACTGCTGCCTCCCTGTATTTAGGTTGCAGACACACCCCTGCAAACTGACACTGGAGCAGGTACTTTTTGTAGAAAGAGGATGGGTGCTTCCTGAGCACACCGGTAACAGAGTTCAGAACACTTCATAATGCTGCAAATAAATAAATTGGTACACAGTTATCATAACACAAAAACACTGTGTTAATGCACAACATGTGGAAAACAGGAAAAAGGATCGAAAAATAGCATTAGAGGCCTCCAGGTTTAGTACAGCCATTAATGTACCGGTTCTAGTTCATCAGTGAAACATTTTGAGAGGCACACGAGGGTGAAAATATTTGATTTGGCTGGAGTCAATATGAAAGTGTAATATCACCGAAATGTTAAGATCTGTCGCGAGGTGTGCCCACACCCGGAGCTGTTCCTCCGGTGACCCGGCTCCTTGTCCCCACCGGCACCAGGACGGGTACAGCTTAGTCTGAGGACAGACTCCGCCGATCCCGTGGGCTTCTTTTCCTTGCTCCTTTGGATCCACTCCTGTGCTAAGCACACCAGCAGGCATACGACAACGACGAGAAGGAAGAGAGGACTCTGAGAGGGGACTGCCGACCAAGTTTATTGGGGACGCTGGTTGGGCCCCCTCACCCCGGGAAATCTGTCTCTGCAGAGACCCGAACAGTGTGTGAACATGCTCTTATAAAGGGGGGGTGGAGAAAGGGACAGGTGGTGAGGAAGGACCAATGGGGTAGGTTCAGGGGATGGCTTAAGGAATGAAAGACACTTCTGGGAACCAATTCTCAGGAGAGGGGAGGGATTTCCGGGAGACACAGCCAACCACTCGACGCCCAGCCTAGGACTTTCTAGAAGCTAGGCTGGGCCCCGAGATGACAGACATGCCTCCCAGGGAAGGGGGCAGGCAAGGGACACGCCTCGAGGGAGGAACAACCAGGGGACATATCATCGGGGGATATAGGAAGGGGGTGCCTGGAACGAACCAACTGGGATACAAAATGCGAACTGAATATGAAATAGAAACGCAAACAAAAGGCACCGCTACAAAGATCCTGCTCTTCTTCCCTGCCTTTCATTCCTAGCCACAGAATGGATCTTTAAGCCAGGTCATTTCAGTGATCCAGTTTACTGTGCTTCCTAAATAATACCATATTGGCAGATCTGAGGAGGCAGGCAATTTAAACACAGGGCACATGGAAACAAGCCACCGAGGGAAGGAGACAGTTTCCTAAGTTGGCTTTCTTACGGAAACCAATGTCTGGCAAGCCTGCACATGTATTTTCAGAGAGTGCAGAGTTTATTTACTTCACTGGTGGCATACCTTGGTGCTCATTAATTAACCAGTAATTTATTTTTGCAAAATAAACTTTACTAATGACTCTTATTTTGCTTTTCTGAGCCAATGTAACATCATTCTGCTACCTGGAGTGGCTGTCTTGCTTCCTTCATTCACTCCCTTCTTCCTTGTACCACTTACAGCATTCATGTGAGCCCCGTGAGAGGTGCTTCAGCTCCCTCCAAATCACAGAAAACAAGTCACTTTTTTTGCTGGGTTAGTTTTCTCTGGTTTAGTGAGTGGAACTAGATTACAGTAGGATCAAACATACACAATCAGCCACAAGGAAGCAAACAGGAATACATGGCCAGGAGAAAGGGGAAATTGAGTTGACCCTTTCAGCACTGGCAAGCCACTAAACCAGTTCAACATCAGAACAAAAACAAAGCCTTCCTCTGACTGAAGATAATAACCAATGGCTCAGTTACTGTTGGCTGTAATATTTGCCCAAACAGCTAAATTTACAGTTTTTCAGAGAAGATCTTGTCATGTTCTTTATTTTCTGGGTATAAAGGGTATAAGTGAAAAGAACTGCAGTTCTCAGTAAGATAAGCCCATCTTCTTGGCAGTGAAGGCAATAATCTGCACCATGAGAGGCAGTAGCAGTGGAGAATATCACTGGTGTCCTTTGTAACACTGATAGCAATTGATGAGGAGATACAGCTAAGAATGTGCTTCTGGGCTANCCAGGAGCGAGTTATCAGTGACTCATTGACAGGCACATTAACAGATCATAGCCCAAAGGGAGGAGGCAGGGAACATTGTTTAAAATGGTAATAGAATACCAGGTAACCCAGGACAGACCACTACAGAAGATTTTCTCAGATGGAGGAGTTCCTCTCCCTGGCCCACTGCCCTCTCACAGAACTGCTTATCACCCGAATTGCCTTCTAGGACATGCAAACCTCTGCCCGCATCAAATGTGTGGTGTCTCAGTTCTCTCTTGTCCTTTCCTTGGGAAAAGCAGTGCTACTCCCGGGCAGGGGGAAGGGAGGGTGAATATTTCCATTAGAGAAAGACAAGCACAGGGGGAACGTAGACCCAGCCCTGTGAGGAGGCCAAAGGAAAAGGGAACAGGAAAAAGGCAATAGGGTCACAGTTATGCTCAGAGCCAGGCTACGCAGGCTGTGACAGAGCACAGCAAAATCGAGTGCCACAGATACAATCCTGGCACGGCAGGAACCAGCAACTGTATCATGTACATTTAGAACTGAACTATCACCATGTATCACCATATGCTGAAACCACCCACTGCAAGGATCCTTCACATGCTGTTTTCAAGCATGACAAAGGGGTCCATGGGCTCTGTCTGAAGATTGTGGGATGATAATGGCCACAGGGAAAAAACCACTATCTATGAGCTAAGCTTACCACTAAGCTATCGCCATCTTAACATCTGCAGGTTTACTTCCATTATGGTATGACTCCTCCTCCACAAAGAACCAACCTGTTTGAATGGTGCCCTGCAGATACTTTTCTAAATACAAGATGATTTTACATGAGCTGTATCCTGGGTTTTTCTTAAGTAGAAGGATCAAGCAAGTCTTAGTTTGGTTAAATTTTGCTATGGATCCAGACTGATGCCAATTAAGCCATGGGCATATATGCCTGACTTTTGTGGTACAGCAACGTGCCATGTGAGACTACAAGAGCCAGCAGCCCAGAATGGCAGTGTCAAACGAGTACTTTTCAGACCTATTAAAATATTTAATTTCATGTGGTCTTGTNGCCACCCGGGATTCTTTTCTGCATTCATCCTTGCCGATCCAGCCTGCTGCTCCCAGGGAATCCTTCTAAAGCACCAGGACCGGCTGCCCAGGGGCTGCTGAAGTTTCTTCCCATCCCTTCCCGGCTTGGGCAAGTTAAGTTTTCCCCCGTGCTCCCCGACCTCGCTCCGGAGCTCCCCTGCCAGCTCCGGCCATCGCTGCAGCAAAAGGGGGAGTGCCTTACAGCCCTGGCAGCCGTCACTGGGGTCTGATTCCTATTACTTGTTACTGCCTTAGTTATTGTTGTTTTTTTTTGCTTTGCCTTGTTGTACATATATATATATATAAGTAAAGACCTGTTATTCCTATTTCTGATATATTTGCCTGAAAGCCCCTCATTTTCAAAATTATAATAGTTCGGGAGGAAGGGGGTTACATTTTTTCCATTCCGGGGTGGGAGGGGGACTCCTGCCTTCCTTAGTAGACACCTGTCCAAACCAGGACAGTAATTCTAGAAAATCCAAATGTAGTCACAAAAGGATTTCTTTTCTGAGGACATCATCTTATTGGGTGTATTTGAAACAAAGTGGCTGTTGAGCCCTTGGGAATGAGCACTGGATAGCTCTGAGGGCTCGAGGCGCTGAGCAGTGCAGCGTGTGCTGCCACCTCTTGGTCATTTCCTCCAAAAAATCCTTATCCTCATTTTTTAAAACCTCATTAGTGCAGAACATTGTTTCTTTTTCCATGAAATTCTTCTGTCTTGGAAATTCTCTCTCCCTTCTTTTAACTGAGAGGTATCTGGATATTTGATTTAATATCCTTTGTTGTATTTGATTATTAGGCCATTTTCTTGTTTAACAATGCTAAGACAACTTTGTGCTTGATTGAAATAAAAATATTATTGCAGTTTTATTCACACTTGCAACAAAACTGATATTTGTGTCTGCAATCTTTAGATACTGCTATCCTGGAGAGTTATTAAACATGTCCTTCTTTAAAATAGGTGTCACAAATAATTATAACAACCAGTAACCCAGCTCTGAACCATAAGACTGGAAACCAACACCCTCAGAAATTTTCAGTATGACACAAAAAGCCACCAACATCCATTCAGTCCAACAGATATTTAACACTGGGGATTGATTTTCTCCTGTGGAAAAGACCCACTCCTTGCATTTTTCTAAAGTCAACAGGAATTCTGAATGAAAAGTCCCAGGCTGAAACTTCTCAGATCACATTTGCTACTTCTCTGTATGAATTACTGAATTTCACTTAACTTCCTATTCACATGTAAGATTTACACACAGCTCCCGTTCTCAGGAGAAAAAGGAAAAACGCCAGTTCTGAAAATTTCCAAAGGTCCTACTCTCTGGCAATAGGAATTGAAGGAAAATAGATAACACCTTGCCCTGTCAGGCAAAAGGAGAGTAAACTAGCATATTTACTTTCATCACTTTAAATCTCTATCAGTTTAAGTCATAAAGCAGTCAAAGTGACTACTCACTTCTTTTTCTCTGGAGTTACACCCTTCTTAGTAGGACCTGTTGCAATAGCTCAAGGGTTAATTAATGATTTTACACTAAAAGAGGGTAGATTCAGACTAAATATAAGGAATAAATTTTTCACGATGAGCATCATGAAACAGTGGCACAGGCTTCCCAGAGAGGTGCTGGATGNAAGTAGGGCAGGGCAGAAGGACAAAGACAGCAGAAAACACGGCCTCGTAGCGAGATGAACTCTCTCCGCGGCGGCTGCAAGTCTCCGCTCCCTCCAAACGCCAGGAGAGCAATGAATCCCAAGCCCTTTTCCCCACCTCTTTTTTTCCAGTTCTAAATCTCGAGATGGCTCTGCTCCCCCACCTGAGAAGACGCCACCAAGACCAAAAAAAGGACAATTGGGCCCCTCCCTTGTGGCTGGCTAGGTCCTTTGTTTCTCTTAAGTACCCCAGCAATCGCCTCTTAACATGGGAAAAAATTCCTTTGAGAGGAGAAGAAAAGAACACATACACATACAAAAAGAAAACTTTCTCAACCCCCAACAGTCAGGTTGGAAGGAGCTCTTAGCAACCTGATCTAGTGGAAGATGTCCCTGCTGTTGGACTAGATGACCTTCAAAGGTCCCTTACAAACCAAATCCTTCTACAATAACACTTTTGTAGAAAGGTAGGGAAACTGGGGATTTTCAGAGAGGTTAAGAAGGAGACTTGGGTTCCTTCAATAGCAGCTCTTTCTCCTTCATTTCCCTAATGATATTACATCCCTCCAGCCAGAAAGAGAATGTTCATGTGAGGATTCCCTAGGGTACAGGATGTATTTTTAGTTTAATGACAAAAATTTTTGCAAAATTGTTCTTTTTTTCTCAGAGGGTAAAAGGCCAGGGATTACTTTGACTGCTGCATTGGACCCTTATGATTACATTTTCAGCGCTATGCTTCTGTTGGCAACACAAATCCTGTTATTGTTACAGGATTAGTGTGCATAACTTTCCAAATGCTGCTTTGAAAATGGAACCAAGGAATATATTATTTGTGCGTACTTTCTGGAATTAATGTAGGCTCTGATTATTGGCCAGTTGTTCAACAGCACTGTTGTATACACATCTTTTGATGTCCTATCTCTAAACGCTCATTCACACTTTTCTGGATTCCTTTAGTAATTGTACATTTATTTAAAAAAAGGAATGACAAGACATCAGTTTCAACCTACCTCTTCCTTTGCCACTGATAAATACAATTTGTCTTGACTCTGCTAACACTGTTTCTTTTCTTTTTCTTTTTTTTAATGTCTCTTTAATAATAAAGAAAAAAAGGAAAAAAATTAATAACATCTTTTTTTTTTTAATTTAGTTCCACTATAAACATCAAGCCTGTGTTGCAGTGATGGAATCAATATGGCACTGACATTGCCAGTTCCCCGGTTCCTCGAGTCTGATGAAACCTTTTCTGTCGTTGCAAACTAAAACAGGTTTTGTATCTTATTACATTTGTATCTTACACAATTGCCTCAAAGGTGAGAGCTAGTTTTCTTCTTCTGTTACTGTGCAGCATCTATTGCAACCACAGTGGTAATTTCAAACTGTAAATGCTTAAAATTTCCCTATGCTTTGTATTATCAATTTTTAAATGCAAATGGGCCTTTCAACCATGGTTTGAACTACTGAAATCATTAATAATGGTCTTGACATGGAAATAGAGGAAAAGAAAAGAATTTGTCTTATAATAGAGAGAGAACATCTAGTTTCTGTAGGCGGATTACATTGAGGCACAACATGCACTGCCTCTCCAGCACTGCCACATCTCAAGCAGTTCCAGGCATGCCCGGTGATGTATCACCAGGCTCCGGGCACAGTTTGATGACGCCTAGAAATTGGTGCCACATAAGCAGGCATTTTCAAGTTTCTAATTTTGGCCTTAAGTGCCCTTATTTCGCATGTGTCATACTACAGGCTTATGTACTTATCCCAGTTTGGTTTTTATTCCTGATGTTGTCATTCTTTTTTTCTGTTTATACAAAAAAGAAGGAAGTTGGAGGCTGGTGGTGTCCTGTGCATCAGCAGGGTGAGAGGGCCTCATTAGGAGAGTAATTCTGTTACCTGTGGTGAATCCTTCCTCTGAACTGCCCTCTAGGTGGTAGAAACCTTTTTCTCCTAACAATTTTGGAGGGTTCTAGGAAGGTTAATCAACCAACACAGGCACTTGCCTTGAAGTGCCTTGAATGAGGCTGTAGGAGAAGCACCAAAGTTACAAAATAACACCACCCCTGCATGGGTCAAACAACAATACCTGTTTTCTATTAAAGAAGGGAAATTGTAGTAGTTGTTTTCTCTGCAATTGTAGTAGTTGTTTTCTCTGTGTCATGCTTACATCTAATACAGAGCTGACATGCAGTCAATATAAAAATTTATCCCACAATCTCATTTCAACTATTTCAGGACTACATATTTCACTGACATTTGCTTTCATCTTCATCTTTGGTAAAAATTTTCTAGGATTTAAATATAATCCAACTAGAAAGAACAGAGATTATTTCTTCGGTAAGTAATGATAATTTCTCTTGTGTTGGTGTGGTATAAATGCAGACAGCATTCAAAAGTCGTACAGCCACTTGTGTAATAAAGTTATTTTTCAGTGTGATTTAACATCTAATAGTTTTAAAGAACCCATTTACAAAATCTGAATTTCAAATGCTTATTTCACTGTCAAAAATCTTGTATTATGTTCAGACAGCTGAACTATAAATCCTCCTAATTTTTAAACTGCACTGGCCAAAGAACTGTATCATTCATTAGATAAGGATAGTGACTGAATGAATGATGAAAATGAATGAACAATGAAAATGAATCCTAGTAGATGACAGGCTGTGGAGGGAATATTTTCTAGTGTGATGTGAGCCAGAAATACAGTTATCTAACGGAAATAGCATTGAGGGGTAGCAGATATTAAACAGGGAAAATGCCTGCATGATGATGACTGTAGAAGGAGGCCATTCAGAGCTTCCACACAAGCAATATTTCCTACATAGTCTTGACTACAATCTAAGACTTCATACACAGATACATACGTATAAAAAATAATCCATCCTGGTATATAATTTAAAAGATAAATTAAAAATCCTGAGATATATTAATCCAACAGTTGTGGACCACTTACTAGGAGAGTCCACTATTAATATGTTACAGGAAACAATATTATTTACAATATTATATTGTTTATTATTTTACAATATTGTTTAAATACCTTTGTCTTGTGATGTATAGAAAACTGATGGTGTAAACCAGAATCTTATGTCTCATTTGGCAAGAAACAGGCATTTCTAAAGATTTTAATCCGCTGAGGACAAAGTAATAATTCAGTTCCAATTTTTGCATATGCCAGTTGCACACAATATAAAAAAAAATCAGTGGGAATGCTCACATGAATAGATTTTAGGCATAGTCATAAAATTGGAAGCATTATGGCCTTAGTATGTACATGGATAGAAGTAGTTTTACAATGAAGTCAAGAAGAACAGTCTGTAATGACGAGACACGTATGGTACACAAAGGCCTAGCCATACGTGAGCAATCATTTCTAAAAGCAACTTAATTCACAACAGCAAGCTGGAGGGAGTGGTATGAGATGTTCTTCCAGTGTATGGCTAAAGCAGGAATAAAAAGCTGAGTTCAAATTCAGCCTGGAAACAAGAGGAAAATGCTTTCAGTTACATTTTGGTCTTGTCCAGACCAGTTCTGTTGGCTATCAGTATGCACCCACAAATTTTAAGGTATGGGGTACCTCCCATCGGTTGTTCAGATGCATTTCAGCCCAGAATGTTGCAATAAGGTCAAGAGAAGTTTAGAATTTATTACAAAGAAAAGATTGCTGCTGTGGGACATCTCTGGCATCAAGCCCTGAGAGCAGCCCCCCATAACTGCTGGTCCACACAACCTCCATTGTTCTCTCAGGTTTCACAGCTGCAAAGGTTGCTTCCTCTTCCAGAAGGCAAGAGCTCTCCTCCTGCTCTTCTCCCTGCAAAGCCGCACAGCAGCTCCACGACAGGAAGGACTCTGCTCTTTCTGTCTCATTTTGGGGAGGGAGGGGTGCTGACCTTGCTCGTATCGCCCTGCCCAGAACCAATTAACTTGGCCTGAATAGGCCAGCGGGTCTCAAGTGGCCGGGGCTTGATAAGGCATTTCCTCTCCCTCTGCCAGTCTGGATAAAAGTTACTCGAAGGACACACCTTCTAAATGATATAACCTTTATTTATTTATTCAAAAAACAACTTCTGCATTATAGATAAGAGTCCGAAAATAGCCCAAGAACATGCAAATTGAATATTTCAAAGTCTTGTTTAACTGACTGCATTTCTCAGAGACACTCTTGTTGGTTCCTAAGAGGAACCTTCAGCTAACCGTTTCCTTTCATGGAAAGTAAACATGTTTCCCAAATGCTTTAGTAACTTGATCCCTTTTCTACACTGGAATTCCCCCGTGTCCCCTAGCAGGAATCACCCGCAATTCCCAGCTGATGACAGTCTGGAAGGCAGGATATTTGTGGTATAAGGAAGCCACAGTTTGGGCAAACCTCTGGAGTTTAAAAAGGAACCTATCCTTGCTTGAGCTTGGAGCTGTAGGGCTGGTGTCCCGACACCCTGCTATGGAGTAGTGCCATCTCGTGGACTACAGCGGCTCCTGGCAGAAAGCAGAGGAGACAGGGAGGGTGGAAAGGAAGATGGAGACAGAACAGGTGTTCCACAAAAGAAACCAAACCCCGTTTCATCTGCTCTGCTCCTGATGTAGCAGAGCATTCAAAGCAACCTACAGGCATCTGATTACATAATTACTACTGCATACGTTTATCCTTGAACGCCTTCGTGGTCTTTTCAAGCAACATGGATGTGAAATTGAGATGTGAGCACTCCAGAAAGGTCAGATATAAGGAGAGCCCAAAACCTGAAGCTTCATCATGAGTAACTCTAAATAACAAAAGCAGTAAAAAAACCACTTTCCAAAATAAAAAATATCTAAGAGGTTAATATAGTCTTTCCATGTAATTACTACCGCCTCTTACTATTTGTGCACAATTGTTCGTATTTAATGCAGTTAAAATGATTAATTTACCCACAAAACATCTATGGAAACTAGGTCCCAGAAAAACCCAGAATTTTTTTTCTAACTTCACAAATTTGGTGGCCTAAGAAAGACAATATATCATTGGTTTGTTTCTGATGAAGTGATGTCCAAATGACCCTATTCTGCTCCAATGGGAAGTGAAAAAAAAATTGATTTATAATGATTTAAAATCACAGACTTTCATTGGAAATGTAATCTGTCATGCTTCTGAATTCCCACTCTGGCTGTGCACAGACATTATTTTGTCAGCACAGTAAGCTTTTAATTACTATACTTCCCAAAATAAATGCATCACTCATCAGCAACTACTAAAGCAGCATCCAGTCTGAATCTAACCTTTTATAATAAAGTAATAAAATATTATCCAGATTAAGAATTACCTTGTTTCCCTAGGTGGATCACAATCTTCTTCACTGCTTTGCTTAATTTTTTTTTCTGACATTATTTGAAACTTTTTTGCTAAAGGAAATGTATTTGCCTTGATTAGATGAGGATTTGACAGCAAACTCTACAATACTATGGTCTGTCATATCAGATGACATCAGCGCTTAAAATTTTTCACATTCCTTTAGTTACAAATTGTAGCTAACAACTGCTGCACAACTTCTGCACAACTTCTCACACCTGAATTTTTGAATAGCCTTGGTTTTGCTTTCTGCCTGATGCTGAATGAGCACAAAAACTGGCACTTTATTTTGTGGAAGAAACTCAGTTGTTTTTAGAGTAGAAAAAAATTAACCTGGCTTACTTCCATCATGGACACATGCATTACAATAAAATTCACTTTCTTGAGAGGTGCCCACAGTCCCCATAAAATGCAGGAAATTCAGGCACTGAAATCAGCAAAAGCAAACTTAACAGATTGACACCTAGGCTACCAGTATAGGATGCCAAAAAAAAAAAAAAAGGAGAGGATCTAATATATGCCCCCAGGGACAGTTAGGGGCCTATTCTTATTCAGGATTCTCAGCTACTGCCTCCCCTCTAGAGCAGCTATGTCCCACCAGCCTCTCCTCATAAAAAATAAGACACAAAATTCACAGTGTTTCCCAATTTGCAATACTTAGTAACTTTGCTTTCGTAGACCTAAGGGCTTGTTTGAATTCCTCCTCTGGATAAACTGAAGCCTTGATTTTTGCTCTTCCATGGTTGATGTGAGTTACCTGTTTTTCAGGATACATCATCGTTTTCTCCTCTCCCTTTGGCTTCAAATATAGAGAACAAGAGACTCAAATCCTCAGCTCCGGGAAAAAGCTCTGACTACTGTTATTAGACACATAGAAAAGCAGACACACAGGAAAACATGACACTTATTGTTCCTATTGTTCTTTTGCATTGATAGATCTAGACCCAGTTGCTGTTAAATAAAACAAAACCCCACAAACAAAACAAAACACAAAAAAAAGCCCACTCATAAACCCACAGGCCTTCATGTAGTATTTCGAAGATTCCTTAATCTACAAGTATGGCATCATTTCATGCTGATTTTGTGAACATCTTTTATAAATAAACTAAGTTATTTAATTTCTGACAAAACTATAGACTTGAGAAGGTTGTTTTCTCTTTTTTTAAGAATAGGAAGACTTGCTTGTCAGACTCAGTAAGATTTTAAAATGCTAATCCACTCTTGGAACATATAGCTGACACTGACAGAATGTTTTATGATGTGATCTCTCGCGCCTGCTTCCAGCTAAGATTAATAAAGTCCTCACCTCCCCTTTGGCCTCCAGATCTTATTCCAGCAGGAAATCACACTTTAAAGTAACTGATCCTGCCAAATACTTCATCAGTTTCCACTAAGAGGGAAAGTGGCAGGCATGTTCCACCATAGATCTTCCC
Organism: Mystacornis crossleyi; assembly: GCA_013400655.1. NCBI lineage: Eukaryota > Metazoa > Chordata > Aves > Passeriformes > Timaliidae > Mystacornis > Mystacornis crossleyi. The sequence continues at coordinate 10,223 of VYZQ01012080.1, read as the reverse complement.
AAATGTGTTGAAGTGGAAGAGGAAGAAAATTAGATGTGTTCATCTTGTTCATCTACACCTGTAAGTATCATTATAATGAATATCCTTTGTCTTTGGATAATATACATGAAAGAAGTTGGTCTACTCTGAAGTTTTTAGGAATTTCCTTTCGTATTCTTATTCCTGTATTACTGCAGCCAAATAACTTCAATTACTTCATTAAGACCTATATTTTAAAATATCATCCTAATATATATTATGAAATACTTAACACGGATAAATTTCTGGGCATTATTACTCTGTACAGTACAATGCACCATGTGTTTCTCTGAAATGCACCTAATTCCAGAAATATTAACATAATTATTGTAGTGGGTTTTAAAATCAATCCAGTGGAGGAAAAAAAAGCCCAGTTGGGGAAAGATTTTACAAGAGATGGGTGAAAAGTGGTTGAGGGCTCTCTGCTCATCAGGCCTGACCCAGTGATAGGACTGCATTCAATGCCATATGGGAGTGCCAATTTCAAGCATAGTATGTGTGCAGTCATGTGCTCAATCAAGTTTTTGCGTTATCTGGAAAGCAATATCAAATCTGTATTTCGTAGTCTTTTTTCCTTTTTCAACCAGTAACATTGTCTGGATATAATTCATTTATTGTTTTAGTCTTTGAGTTATTATTCTAGATTTTCAAGGGGAAAGGGGTAGTATTTTTCTCTGCAGGGTTGCTCTAAGAAAACACCTGCATTTAGAGTAAGAAATTTTACAGAGCCATGAGATATTGTCCAGGGTGCAAGTGGAATTATTAAGAGTTATATCCCATCCGTGACTGAAATGAATGTATTTTAAATTTCTGTTTCACTTTTGCACATATGGAATATGTTAAATATAATTCTCAATGCCTGTAGACTTCCTTAGCTCCTGTCACAAGAAGGAGCTGTGTAGTCACACAGAAGTCATTACTTTTAGTCTTATTCCACATTTTAGCCTGAAATCTAGTGACCATTTTTGTCACCACCACAGAGGATCTGACATGAAGAAAGCATCTCAAATTGTAATCCCATTACCTCTAACTTACTTCCATGCACACCTGGAAATCACAGCTGTGCCATAGTGCCCCGGATTTCTGCCAGGGCAACATATTTTAGTAACAATATTACAAAATATGTTCTAGTTTTATAGAACTTTACAAAGGATAGGAAAGCATGGTGGTACAGAATAATCATGTCCTCCCAATGACAGCTGTCCTTAGCTAATTTTTCAGATTTGAGATAAGAACACGTTATGGGAATTTGATAGATTATTGTTATTTCCAATAAGTATTGGCAGATAAGACACAATTTAGCTGTGTCACAAAGGTAATTCTGCCTGGGGGTCTTCACTGTTTCATATATTCCCCCCACACTGAAATGTCAGATGTTTTGACTGGCTTTTGATCCAAGCAGACATTTGGGTTTGGTCTAGACCTTCATCTCTAAAACAAATGATGCTCTTTACATGCTTAAAGCTCCTTCAGACCAACTATAGGAAACGTGCAACATCCTTCAATATGATCAGAACTGATTTCCTAGGATTACTATGAGGCACAATGTGAAAAATAGGTATTTTTATAGAAATAAAGTAAATATTTGCTGTGACTGAACTTAAGCCTGATAGCTTCGGCTAATACACAGGACATGCTGTTATTTTATCTTTTTCATTCAGAACACAACTCTTCCTGCTCTGACTCAGAAGCAAATACAGCTGGGCATTGTCTCACTGATTCTGCCTACAGGTTTCAAAGTAATCTGCAGTACAATTTGCAAAATATACAATTTTTTATTACTGAAGCCTATGGATAATTCTTCAGGAACAATTTAGTTCGATTTCTTTTTTTCTGAATGTCACTGACGGAGATTATTCCTCCTTGGTTACCACTGATTTTATGAAAAACTTANTTCCCTCACTTATATAAAAATAGAATAATTTTCTAATCTTATCCATAGAAGAACCATTATTATTCATGTTGAATAAAGTCTTGTTTTTAAATGGGTTTGACAGAACAGTTTCTCTTAACACTTCTTCAGAAGTAGGCTAGGGCTTACAGCAGGAATAAATCAAATGCCACTGGACCTTTTTTGTACTCTGTTAGGAATAAGATTTTTCTAGATTGTTCAGTATATTAAAACACTCTTTAGTTAAAATAATTCCACTGCCATTTCATTGCAGTCAGCCCTTCTGCTTCAAAGCTAGTTTAGTTCCTTTGGTTTCTGCTTGTACCCTCTTTGAAAGACATGAAGTTGCCCACAAAAAAGACTACTAAAGTGTACCCAAAAGTCCTCCAGCATTCTTAAGGGATTAATTCAAGGGAAGACCAAGAGCCTACACCACCAGCTGCAGGACCGTACAGGAGCAAACCTCCACACTGACAT
>VYZQ01012077.1:14579-30029 GCA_013400655.1 Mystacornis crossleyi | reverse complement strand
TGGCCCTGGTTTGCACTGGGAGTCTGTGTCAGAGCAGAGGGTTCAGTTTGGAGCTCTCAAGAGAAAAGTCATGAGAGGCTGATGTTACAAGAAAATTCAAAATGGCACAGCTGTGTCTTGATTTGAGGCTAGGAGAAACATTCAGAGATGAGCTGTAATTTTTCCTGAGACCATTTGTCTCCTGGGTAGTGTAATTGGCATAATGTCCCTCTTCTCTCAGTAAACAAAAAAAATTTTTTTTCAAATAAAATGAGTATGTTTTTGAATCAGAAGACTATTTTTTTTGAAACATGCTCCATTCTAAAGAAAAAATTTTAAAAAATGTTCTAAATTTGAAAACTTAAAATCATAAGGGTATATTTCATTTAGGATAGAATAAAAAGCCCTAATTTTAAATTTCTGATTTAAAAAAAAATTAAATATTTTCCAAACATTTAAGCAGTTTTCTCTCTTCATTCAGAGAGTGAGCCAGTTGCACCTTTTACTTCACTGTTAATAATGTTGGAACAATTTAATTTTCAGTTATTTTTCACTTTGCTTTGCATCTTGCAGCAGAGTGAGCTGGCCAGTCATGACAGGAATTTGTAGCATATTTTCATGAACCTGAAAGTAGTTTCCTTTTTTTAAACTAAAAGGAAAATTTCTTCAGCTATTAAGGAAAGGAATTCAACAAACGTGTAGTGAGAACTTCAAAGTTTCATGTATCTGAGCTGCCTATAGCTAAAAAGAGGAGAGTTTCTGCCAGAGCTCATGCAGAAGCTGAAGTCTCCCAGTGTCATTGAAGTAAATCAAATAAAGCCTTGAAAAGCTGGCAGGAAAAGTTGGGCATCTTTTCAGGCCAAATGAAAGTCTGGCTCAAAAGAGACTCATGGAAATGAACAGTTCATATTCTGAAGGCAACATGTATTTACAGAAAATGAAATCTTGGTTAAAACACTTTTTGAATCATGTTGAAGTGTTCATTGTAAACTCAAAAAGTCTTTCTCGATTTACTTGGCTCAATATCCAAACTTTTTTTTTTTCTTCTATTAATGGCAACCCATCAATCACTGGAGTTAAAATCAGATTTTGCAGAAGACCATAGGCATCATTTTAAGTCATTTAAATTTTGCCAGCCTGTCCCCACTTCCTAGGAATCATGAAAATGAATGTCAAAGGATTTTCCCCCTTAAAAAAAATTTGCAAGTGTTGATTGCATCTTTCTTGTTACACCTGACCCACTTATCACCAATTAACCATTTCACTGCTTAGCAGACAAATGGCTGGCTGAGAGAAACACTCATATCCAGTTCCAGCCTCATCTCTGACAAAATCATTATAGGTCAGAACCCCAAAATTTTTTTCAATCTCTAAATGTGCTTTTGAAATTAATAGGTAATATTTGCCTAAAATATGAATTTGAGAGCAGGCTTGGGTGTGGGTGAACAGTCTGGGTTCACAGGCAGAAGAAGTGTGATGTCCTGTGTAAAATCTGCTCCCAACAATATTGTTGGTGTCCTTGTAGCAGTGGTAATTTGCTGTCAGCTATCTTAGGTGTAACTTAACTGCTTTGCACACTCCTCTGTGTCATTATAAACAAATCCCTGGAAAATTACAATCAGAGTCTTTGTTCCCAAGTCAGTATAACTTCAAGCTACCATTCCTTCTAGATTTGCTGCAGAACCACACTTAAAGCCATCACTGTCTGTTTTAATGTAATGCTTATGTTTTGCTCATGACGATGTTATCATCCCTCGTTAAAAATCAGAAACAACACAGTTTAAATAACATTGTCAGAGGAGACTCTATCTCTCAAATGACTGATACCAGAGTAATTTGTACAAAGGATGATGAGTGGGGAGCAGTATCTTTTGAATGTGATGGCTCGTTGATTCACGTAGTAGTGATGCATGAAAAAGGACAAAAATAAATGTACAAGAAAGTATTTTAAATGGTGGCTGACTTTGATTTTTCTCTGAGCATGAGTATATGTACCCAGCATTGCTAAGATTTGGTCATTGGTCTTTTCTGGCCAGTTTTGGAGTTTACATTTTTCCCAGTTTTATCTCTGGTTTGGGAAAGTGATGGCATGGAACTGGGTAATGATATTCCTCAGAAAAGAAAACCAAGAGGATATCTCAGTTTAATGAATAGAAAGTAGGAGGCAAAGTTATTATACTGTATTCTCTAGCCATTGCCATTTTCATCTGTTTAAAGACCTCCCTCTCCCAGCCCTGAGTCAGCCTCTGGGGGAGTTATCCAATACTTTTTCTCTCAGGTATTTAAAAGCACAAGCAATTTCCAGTGGGTTTTCTCCCCTTCTGCAGAGGATACACCAAACTATGATGAAATAACTTTGATATCCCCTGCAAAAATGGGGACTTGCCAAGATTCCTTGTTTGTCGGCTGTTTCTGTTATAAAACAGTCTTCTGTAGAAGCAGGGCAGCACAGGCAGGGACGATATAAGGTTTATTTTCAGTATATTTTGCCAAATAATTTCCATTCAGTTCCTGATATATGGCTGTGTTTAAGCACTCTGAATAAAGATTTAATTCCCCCAGTCCTACAGGGACAATAAGTTTCTGCCCTCAAAGGTAGTTCTTGTTTATATCTGGTTACTCAAGGTAAATTACAAGCTTTTTTAAACTTCATTAATTAGCAAGAACATCCAAAAATCAATTATGTAGTCCCACACATTTTTACCAAGTTTTACTTTCCAATAAATGGTCTCCCCAGTCAAAATCCACATATACTGTTCTCTTAAGCCACACTGCAAACACAATCTTAAAATGATAACCTGAAATGCTTCTTTCCAACTGATGTGTCTTTGAAGAATTTAAATCAGATGGACTTTGCACTAGTGGAATGAGAATGTAAGGCAGTCAGCTAAAACATATCTCTTTTTTTCTGCTTTTTCTTTCGTTAATACGTGTAGAATTATGATTGCACAGGTAGAATATCAGCCGTATGTGTCGGGGTGATCGGTCACGCAATCAAATGCAGGATCATTCTTTACCACAAACGCATTAAAAGAAAATCAGTCACATGGATTTGGCTTTCAACAGAGCAGCAGGCTGCATTCTATTCATAAAAAATCAGCTCACGCTTTGGGGAAAGCTACAAATCACTCCCACAGCATTATTCATTGGATTGTCCTTTGCATCCCTCCAAGGAATTCTTATGTATTCTCTCTGCTCTTAGGCTAATAGTGACAGTGGGGGAGGCAGAAGGAAGGAGCAACCTCCTTGGAAGGACAGCTTGGGTTCTTTTTTGGGGGGTGGGTGGGTGTTTTTAATAAGCAGGTTTTCATATTTGCTTTTCATAGCAGGCAAGCCTTCTAATTGTATGCATGGTAGATTATCCAGGTTTAGGTTTAATTAATTTCTTATGATTTAGCTGGAAATATCCATTTTCTATCAGTGTGAATCCATCATTAGTATTTCTAAGGCATAGAGGGCATTAATGGTTGTACATAAAGCTCCTTGCTGAACTCAGAACCAGTTGTTCTGTGCTCTAGACCTCACCATATAGAAAATAGTAATAAATATTCAGTAGAAAACTGAAATGGTCAGGTCTCAGTCTATGCCTTAGGAGAGATAATCAAGAGAATTTCAAAATTCCCCCAGAAGCCATGGTTGCCTAGGAACATATATACCTCCACCTTGAACAAGCAAAAGCATTATATTAATTTTCATCTTGTAACCAAAAGGGCTAAATTCCCTCTCCTCCTTTGCCTGTCATTTCAGCAGTAGAGTACTGATGCTCCCAGGTCAAGTGCAGCCCCACATAGCCTAGAGGAACTGAGGAGGACAATGAGGATTTTGGTAGCTGCTCTCTGCTCCAGCTGCCTCGGTTATCACTCTTGCAGTATTTGTCAGCAACTTCAAAGCTGGCTCTGGTGTGGCAATCCCTAAAAACATAGCTCGAGGGATCAGGTGGTGGCTCAGCAGGCAGAAGCTTCAGAGGCATGAGCCGGGTGGGCTGGTGGGGAGGCTGTGGATCCAGCACTGCAGTGCAGCTCCAGAGGTGCCCCTGGGTGCTGGGAAGGACTGGGGCATGCAGGCCCCTGAGTGTGCTCAGCCTGGCTTCTCACCACAGCAGGGGCATCAGTTTTTAGCCCAGAGGGGTGACATTTGCTTTTGTTTCCACCCTTGAGAAAACTTGAACTGGCTTTGTGAACCCTGCACTGTCCATTGGAGGGATGGATGGTAGATTTGGGCACCTCTCCAGGTGGACCCTGAAGAGAACACATTAAGCTTTGAATTGCAGTGACTCAGGGCTGGACACACCGTTCGTTCTGCTGCCTCACTGAAGAGGGTGATGAAGTCTGGTGGAAAGGCAGTGGGCAGCAGTTAGCACTTCTCTCTTGCATTGTTTCTGTGTCATCCTCCAAAAGCTGCAAGTCTGAATTCAAATGGTCATCAGATACTTTACAAAAGACTTTTGGTCATGTCATTGCATGGAATTTCTCTCACTGCTTTCATAAACCATATGTCTCCTCCTCTCTGGGTCTTGACCTCAGGTTTATGAAGTGGTCCTTGGGAGGCAGCCTGAAAACTCTTTTCAGCAAATCTGCTGGCTGAGAAGCCTCCTCTCAGACTACAATCTACAACATAGTTTTCGAAGACACCCACTCTTGGGAGGGGAGGGTTAAAAGCCAAAGATTGGTGAGAAGGGGGTGGATTCCCTCAAGGGACTTTGCAGTTGGGAATACTGGAGAATATCAGTGTGGGAAACCCTATATTATGCCTGCTGCTGTTTATCCTCCGTCTGTTTTGAGAAGTAGAATTTCTCACGGTGCTGATGTTCCCACTTGTGTGTCTCTGCTACCTGGGTGGTGTTTCAGGATCATGCTCTTTGCAAGAGGAAATAAATTTACTCTTTCCACTTCAGCCATAGTTTTGTGGTTGTTCTGGTCACCTGTCTGTGTCTATTCACACACCCACCAACCAGGATATTTGAATTAATTGCTGTTCTCTCAATAATCTGGGAAATAGGAGGAGGAAATAAATATCTACTTTGTTAGAGTGTATTTATCATGAGCCCATTCTTTTCCAAGCAGTTCAAATAACTCCTAAATTGAAGACCTTGCACTTTAGGTTAATGACATGACTCAGTAGATGAAATGAGTAAAGCAATAAGCATCTCATGCAAGAGAATCTGACCCATCAAATATGTGCCATCTGCACAGAGGATGAGGCATTTTTTCTCATTAATTCTCCTTACAGTAGCAATGAATATGAAGCTAGAGCAAAAACATTGTTGGCTGACACAAGGAGGCCATGGGTTCAGTCATTCGGCCATGCCCCCTATGAACTTCTGGAACCTGAACTTTATGGAAAACAACTGAAGGATCCGGTAACATTAACATAAATATGTGGTATAAATCCATGCACAAGAAATGATCATCAAGCATCAAAACACGGATTTTCTTCCAGATGGTTCCTGACTCATCAGGAAAAATGGTGGTATCAGAAAATCAGGCTACCCCTCCAAGTTGATACAGTTTTGCAAAATAGGCCGTCAGTTAAATGTCAAACTGCTTCAAAGGTTAATTTGTTGGAATGGCAAATTTAAATGACATGTCTGGATTTGGGAATATCAGAAAGCCTACATTTCTCTGGTAGAACAGTTTTGTCATTTCCAAACATATCTTTTCTAAATATGCATTTATCAGTTTTGTACAGATTCTTCAGTTTCTGTAACAACACACATATGCATACACACAAATCAGAAAAGAAAGAAAAGCTTATTCCTACATGTTTCAAATATTAGAGGAAATGGTGATAGTTCAGAATGTTTTCCAGGAAAATTTCACTTTTGTCTTTAACATAGCTTTAGATCAGCATCTGGCCCTCCTCTATTGAAGCAGCTGATAATTTCCAACAGAAGATCACGTCATTTTCCTCGCCATACTCACTGGCATAAAGACCAGAGGTGTCAAATTATTTTTTTGGTAAGGTCTTTCCTTCAAGCATTTAGAACTAAACTCCACATGGAGTATACCAAACACTAATTTGTTATTGCCCTTCATTTACACAGACAGGTGAAACCCTGCCTACTTGAGTCTATCCACATTTCCTACTGAACACTTAAAAAATGCCTCATGATACAAAAATAACCAGCTAGAAGTGCAATAGAAATACTTGGGTAGATAATTTAGTTAGAGTCAGAATTGCTTCTCAGTTTAATCTTTTTTGATGATTTCCATGAAACATTTGGGAATCTTTAAATTTCTTTCCTCACGCATTGAAATTCAATTGATCACCTACTGTTTTAAAAAGACTAATCTAATGTTGTGATTAGTTAAAAATCTTTTAGAGGAAAGAGCTGAAACAGAAATAGATTGAAAGCATTCTGGCATCTGTAGGAATTAACACAAACTTATTTCCCCTGTCTTTGATTCCTAATTGAATTCTGTATGAAACAGGTTGTAACCTTTCTCCCAGAACCTGATGGAAATATTTTGTATCTTTGTCCTACCTTCAAGATCAAGACACCCACCTTCTGCCTCATGTCTCAATAGTGAATAACAAGGGGAATGAGTTATGAAGCCAGAGTATCTGGCTTGACTAATTAATTTTGCTGTTAAGGTGCTCCTTCCAGTGTGGAAGGGAGCAGAGAGTGAGAGAGGGACATTGTGGGAAGAGCGAGAATGGAAATGGGAGCAACGCAATGTTTTCCCTTATGAGGAATCAAAATGGGCTTATGGTCCATATGAGGTACACATTTAAGCTACCTTGTGGGCACTAATATATTGCTGCTTTGGAAATGAGGTAAGAGAAATCTTAATAGGTCCTGAAGAGTCTGGTGGAGGGAAAGAGCAAAGAGATGATCATACTCACTTCTGATATGAATGGGGGGAAAAAATAACGTTCATAGGCAAAGAAACTCTAGATGCTTAACCAGTTTAACTTTTTTAGGCCTGTACATGGCTGATAATACTTGTCAGTAGGATGTCTTCTCCTATATATGATGGTTTTTATGAGCAGTAATGAGTAAACTTTGTAACACTAAAAGTGAAGAGCACAATTTCCTCCTAAGTCCACTTCCAGCCGTGATTCATGCATTTAACTCCTGTTTCAGTAGCATGAACTGAGCTCCCAGGACAATGTCTCTAACGTGCTCAAAAGCTTCTCCAAATGGTTTCAGCCACTTCAAGCCAATGCTTTTTAAGTCTACAAATAAAACAAAGTGGACCTGCATGAAACACCTGTCCAGCTTTGCCCACAGAACAGATAGGCTTCTTTGGCTTCTGTCATAACATATCAACCTATAGCCATTCCAGTGTTGAAGTGGATTTGCCTGATTCCTTTCTTCTTTTTGTCCCATAACTCAGAAGACAGAGCACTAGAGATACATGGCCAGCTTTTTCCTACCCCTTTCTCAGGAGTTTGTGTGGGTGAAGCTGCTCAAATGCAGTACATTTCACTGTTAGTGAACAACCTTGGTCCAAGTTTTGCATGAGTGCTGCACAAACAGCATGAGACTTTTTTTTTCTTTTGGCAGAGAATGGCCTAAAAGAGGAAGAGAACAACGGAAATCAAAGCAATTCAGAGGGGATTTTTCCAACTGCTTCTCAGAAACACATCAGGCATGTTCCTGATAGCAAATTGTGCAGCAGGCTGAGATGCTTACATTTCTCCTAAGCCTCATACATCATATGTGTTTAAAGAAATTATGAAAAAAAAAACAAACCTGAGAAAACCCCAAAATCCCCACAAAGATCTTGTCATTGAAGTTCATATTTTTCCAAGTACATTCATTATCCTACAAAAAGTGCTGAGGACACTTACGTGTGTGCTGAAACGTATAATCAGTTTTTCATCTTATACACACACCAACAAATCAAACAAAAAATCAGCTCTGATAGCATTTAATTGGGGAGGGTTATTATTGAAACTAACAGAAAAGAATTTCTGTTTCAGATTGAACAGAACATTTTGTAAGACACATCACTTTCTTATCCTATGCTTGTAAAGAAAGCAAAAATAATTTTTTAGTGTATTAATAATCCATTGCATTCTCTGACCTGGTAACCCAGTGGTTAGTACAGTCACCTTGCAAGCTCTGTTCCTGGGTTTAATCCTTCCCCATCCCTACCTGGGAACATTATAGGCAGGAGCTATCAAATCTGATAGCATTTTATTTATGTTAGACAAGCTGTTTCTGAGTCCTATTTTAAAACATGTGGCCAGGTAAAGTCCCCTCCCAAAATCAAATGGGAAGAGCTCACTGATAAGAGGAAACTCATATAGCTGGATTGAAAACCATGTCATTAAATTGCTAGGTCTTCTACATTACTAATGTCTTTGCAGATTTGCATTTCAAATTGCTATCAATAATCATCTTGTATACCTCAGCTTTTGAGGGCTAGACCTATACTTTGAAAGACCTTCTGTGGGACTAAAAAATACCCCAGATATCCTTTTTGTCCAGGTAGGCATTGCACATCTCTTTCCCCTTTCCTTGTGGCTGCATGTGGTATGGTGCTAAGCAATCCTTCTCTTCATCTGCAGTGAATGTTTTTGATTTTCAAGTCTATTCCATTTTAAGAACAGCGAGTTTTTCAAAGCTGAACCCCACAGTCAGGTGTTCAGCATATTATAACTAATTCAACATATTATCTGTAATGTTTATCAATTGGCAAATGTACACTCAGAAGTAATATTATAACTGTGATTTGAAGCAGAAAATATACTATGTACTGACTTTATGAAAAGAGTTGTGCTTTCCTGTTTCATAATGTTACTATTCTGCTGTTGGTAAACTTTTTCAGTGTCAAATTTCAACTTTTCGATCCTGTTGAATCAGACCAACCAGGTCTTCAAAATTACTGACAAAAGTTGCTGTCTGCAGTGCATTTCCTATTAAATCCCCACTAATCCTCAAATTCTCTTGATACTTTGTCCTTTTTAACTTCTCTCTCAAAAAATACTGCTGAAGCCAGTAGTTTGATAATTGAGGATTTTCTTTCTCTTCAGAGGAGTGTTTTATTTTTGCCATCATAACAAATGAACTTTTTTGATAAGTGCTGGCAAAAAACTTCGGGCAGGTATTGACGAGGAAATTCTTCCAAATGTGCTTCACTGTGAGCTGGATCTTTGGCTAGTACAAATGGAAATGCTTCCTGCAAAGCTTGCAGAGCTGTAACAGCTGCAAATCTGGAGCTGAACTAGCTCCTACTGAATGAAGAATTGTTCTCCACAGTGTGTTCTGCAATGTTTTAGCTGCAACTATTCTTCAATGTCCATTTTGTGCTAAGACTAGTTTGCTGGGGTTTTTTCTCCAACTCCCCCATTGATCAGACAAAGTGTTGCTTGTAATTAAGTTTGGTATCTACTAGAGATATGTAGCAAGTGGAGCATTATTTGTTATTTCTCCTGATGAGGTGCAAATGTACGGGATTTGGAGGCAGTCATAAGGAAAGCACAGCACAGAGATGTACTGATGTGCTGCAGAGAAAAGAAAGAGAGAAGATCAAGACAGAAATTCCTTTCCAGAGTTTACTGGCAAAAATGTTTTCTTTCTGTGAAAGCTAATGCTTACATTCCTTCCATGTAAAACCATTTTCAGCTGTTAGGGCCCCAGGATTTTAGCAGTAGCTTATTACCTACCCCTTGCTGTATTTTAAGAATGCTTTGGGTATGTTTGGGGACTTTTTTCCTGCTATGGTCTTTTGAAAAAATACTCCATTTGCTGTAGTGTATATTTGCCTGTGTGAAGGGCATCTGCTTCATAGCTGAAAGTACATGGAGAGGCTGGGGTTTGTAAGCTGATTTTAAATGAAGTGTGGACTTACTAATTCAATTTGTTTTCCCCTGCGCTTATTTCCCATATGATTCCTCACTACAGGAGTCAGGTATTATCATTCCCCTTTGTCTATTTTCCTCACAGCAGACAGGAGGTAAAGTTCCTCTCAGTAGAACTGCTCTTTCAACTGTGTTTTTTTTGGTCCATTCTAAATCTAAAGGATTCAGATGGATGAGGCAAAGGAGCCATAACATTCTCCCTGCTTTTCCTTGGCCAAGCTATATCCCTAACACAGACACTCCACGTGCAGGTGTCCTGCCAAGTCTCCTAGCCTCAACCATGTGCAAGGGATGATGAAGACTTGTCTTCTCTATCATGCTGTTGCTTAGAGATTCTGCAGGGTGGGAGAGAAGGATTTCTTTATAGCTACTTAGGTCTGTGGGGGTCTTAAGGTTTTACATCTCCATTGAAAACACAAGGTTTTTAACAGAAGGCAACTTTTCATGTTATCTGCCCCATTTGCAGTGAACACACTAAACGTTTTTTTACTAGGACCACTTGTAAACAACTAGCAAAACCATTTATCAGAGAAGACATGATTTCACAGCTCAAACCAGCTTCCTCAAGGTTTTCAGTAGGATCCAGAAATTATTTTGTTTGTCTAACAGCATTGTAATTCCTTTGTTCCTTGGTCCCATTAATCCAGCAGGAGTATGTGGGAGAACCTCAGAAGTTTCTTATCTCAATTTGTATTTGGGATCCTGAAATTCTTCTTCATTAAAAGCTGCATTGATCTTCTGGATGTAATTATATCTGTCTTCCTGTAATTATTAATTTCTTAATAGCTTTATGAAGGGCTCCTTATTCCATCTTAAGTGCCATTTGGATGCCCTTTTTCCGCTTACACAGATTGAATCAGTAATAATAAAGCTTACAGAAATTCAGCAAGTGCTCTACAGATATTGCCTGCAGTGATGGTTTCACTCACCTGTGAAATGCAGCCATCTCTGGAGTGGGAGCCACTGAATATTTTAACAAAATTTTTGTGAAAGAACAGAAATAAGAACTGTTCATTAGTAGCTCATTTTGTACCAGACTTCCACGTTTAAGAAGTTTCTAGATTTTTGTTGTTCCCAACTTTGGAAATGTAGCTCGAAGGGTCCTTTTCAGGAGAAGGATTTTCCTCATGATCTGACATCCCAGTAATCAGACAGAGAGAAATGGCCTCTACTCTCTGCCTGTAATCCTCTGGTGCTGTCTCTCTTATCAAATTGCTTGACGTAACTGCTATTTTTAAGCTCATAACTGATGGTTTTGCCTCATCTCATAAAGTTCTTTAGGGCTTCTGGAGGAATATAGTAAGTGTTCAGCATAATTTGAATGAAAAACACCTATGGTTGGATCAAGAATGTTCCTTACTTGACTTGTCTTCTTCAAATTCCTTTTTGGATTTTGGGGCTTTGGTTTTTGGTTGGTTGATTTTTATCTTCTCAAAATAATTCCTACTTATTTCTACTCTGCATGTTGCTGCCCAAGAGATGAAAACAGTCAGAGAATCTGTGAAATTTTCTTCCCCTGTGTGGGCACTATATGCTTCCAGTCACTCAGAAAGGGTGAAGTTTTCTCAGGGGGTGACTTCCCCCTTCACTTACACTGCTATCAGCAGGAGGGTAATTCCAGGAGCCAGCAGGCATAGCCACCACTGGAAAATACATTGTGCTATGCTGTGTCCAGCCCCTCAAATCCTTCCTTTGGCCAGCAATGAGGACAGGAGCCTCACACCCTGCAGCCCAGCTGGCTGCCGAAAGTGCCCGTGGGTAAATCACAGTGACATTGATCCGCTGCCACGATGCTCCCTTGCAGAGCAGTGTCCTTCAGCATCAGCCTGGCAGTGTGGATGGGCTGTCACAGGCATTGCGATACCTCAGGGAAGAAAGTGAAGCCTGGAACAGAGAAGGTGGCGATCAGGTCTGGGTTGCACTGGATGCATGTGATTTGAGGGAGACAATTAATGTTAGGATTTAGGTGGTGGTGGGCTGTCTTTCTGTCCATGGATGTGCTCATCTTCTCGCTAAGAGCATACGTTTGCAGTCAGTGAGGGTTTAACAGGTAGTTCAGTCCTTGGTCTCACTGTTACATCTTCACTTGTGGTGGCCCTTCCCAAGATGCTGCTCTCAAAATTCTCTTGTGCTAAGAGCCCTACTCCACTTTTTTTCCATGAAAGACATGGAAGGCAAGAAGATGATAACACCTATCATACCACCATAATTTATTAGAGCCAACAGCACTGTGTTTAGTGCCAGAAGTATGGAATCATAGAATGGTTTAGGTTGGAAGCAACCTGAAAAATCATCCAGTTCCAACCCCCAGCCATGGAGAGGGGCAACTTCCACTAGACCAGGTTGCTCAAAGGCCCATCCAACCTGGCCTTGAACACTTCCAGGGGTGGGGCTATATAGACGGGTAACATCAGTATAGTCACATTTATTTGAAGTTGTTTAAGTCACAAAACACTACCAAACTGCTTCCAGGTGCACAGGTCCCAGCAACACGCCTGAGAAGCTGCACCTCCTGTCCCAGCCCGATACACACAGTGTGACAGTCGAGTTGCTGTGTTGAACATGGAACTTGTAGCCCAGCATGAGGCTGGATAACTCTGCACTACAAAACCATCACTACTGCCCAAGCTGGCACAGAAAGACAGAAACTGTGTCTGCTGCCCAGCCCACTAAGCTTTGGGAAATGTATCTGATGTGATAAATACCAGTTTTTGTGCTTTGAACCAGTTCAAAAATTTGGCAACAAAGAGTTCTTTGAAATTTTCTTTCTTCTTCTTACTGCAGTAATTATACCAAGTTACACACAAAGGAAAAGTATAAATACTCTTTTAAAGTTCTTGACCTGCCTTGGGTCAAATGGATTTCCTTTTGCATCCCTACAGCCTTTAAACTAACAGAACTCTTGCCTGCCCTTTGTTTGGCTTCCCCTGCTGATATCAGTTAGGTTTTCATCTGACTCCGCTTTAATTTCCAGTGAGATTCTTTCTCTTTATACTGCAGGAAACACAAAACCCCAGAAGTTTACTGATCCATGGTACAGTGCAAGAACAGGATTTTCTGCCATTCCAATAGTTCCTACTCAAGAAACTGGAGTTATGGCTGTTTCTAAGGATCCTCTGCCTGTTTTGTTTGTTTTTTCCACCAGACAGATGTTTTGTTCTTTGTCTCTGCTCTAAACACTTAGGAAAGCAGTGCAAATCAGCACCAGCTTTAGGGAACTGGCACGCATGTGAGCCTGAGTAAGGCACCCTGAAGCCTTATTTCATGAAGCCTTATTACCCTGAGCACTCAGCAACTCTTCAGCATCCAAGTTCAAGTACACACAGGGAAAGCTTCTGTCTCAGGCAAAGAGCTTCTTGCCCTATTTGCTATTCCCAGATGCCTTCTGTCTCACTGACTGTCTTACTGATGGTCTTTTTGGCATGGATTCAGATAGGAGCACGGTCATACTAGTGTTTCTTGGTGCTAAGGTGTCCAGGAGAACTGGCAGCAATTTTGAGCCTGTCCTTGAAATGGTATTCCATTCCACCCCATTGACCGTCTCTTAGCTCACTGAAATTTACTTTTTCCTTTTCTTTTTTTTATCTATTCTAATAAATTCAGGGTTGTTTTAAGGTTTGTTTGGGGTATTTTTTTTTTGGGGGGGGGTGTTATTTTTTGTTTCTTTTATTTCTTTTAATTGCAAGACTATTAAAAATTGCCGTAAGTAATGCAAGGCTGTTATTGAATGCTGCATTTTTGGATGCATTCAAAATTTTTTTTAATTAGGGAATACACATAATATTTTTAGTATTTTTATTGGGGGTTCAGGCGCTTTTAATAGCCAAGACGTACATTTGGGTTGACACTAAAAAACAGGTATTGCTCTACTTTGCATCACGTATATCAATGTAGTTCCATAAAAGATAGATGCTTTCTTTTGTTTAGATGCAGTGCAAGGCATTGTTTTCAGTGTGTATTTAGATTAGGAGTGCATCCTTGTGTGTTTGAAGACAAAAATGAGTCAGTACCACTGGCTTTTTGATTTCTGGTCCTGTTTCTGCTATTGACCCACAGTGTGCGCATGTAACCATCCCCACCCACACCCTACCTCTGCCTAATCTTCCAGAGGGAAGGACTGAGCAGCACTGTTACAAATGTGTCAGGAAGTAGCGTTTTGAGGGAATGACATTTACCTTTCTTTTAATCAGGACTAAAACCAGAAAACCCTGGGGACAAAGGAGGAAAATTGTGTTATGCTTGGATGGACTTAGAAATGGAAAGGAAAAATCACAAGTTATTTCAGCACTGGATGTTACATTTAAAATTTGCAGAATATATTCCTAGAATTCAGTTTGAAATGAAAAATAAAAGAAGCTTTGTCACACATTTCCATTACATATTACCAAACCTTCCCCAGTGAAATCTCAGATGAACAGGGCATGAGGTAATTCTGAGCAGATATAAATTCTATTCCTACAAAACTAAATTTTGCAATTCCTACTTTATTTCATCTATAGTTTCTTGAGCAGAACCAATCTAATCACAACACTTAGATTGACAGGAACTAAAAGTATTGTCATAGTAATAACAAGTAAAAGGACTGCATCAAATGTCTCTGCTTGTTTAGCCATACAATTCTTGTGTTATGCTTTAATCCTTTTGCTGCTGTCTCCATTCTTAACAATGCTAGAAGGCATCATCTGCAACTAAATATTTCTCAGTCCTAAAATCAACTTCATGTAGTGAAAGTAACCCTGGAGATAGCCATTGAGGTCATTTTTTGGTGTTTCATCACAAAGCTTTTTGTATTTACTCACAATATTATTTGCTTTATTGTGTTGTTGTTGCAGATATAGGCTTCACATATTTTCATTGGAATATAATCTTCTTCTATGTGGATTTGTACAAGCCAGTTTTTGCAAATGCAATTTATTTTTCAATTGTTTTATCAAAGAGCAGAGTCATCTACCTGGAATAGATGATCTCATTAGGAAATGAAAATTTTAGCTTTTAGAACATGGTTGATATTATTTTTAGTCAACTCTTTCCCTTTTTCTTCATGCCAAACACATTGTATAATATAATGAATTATGAACACAGATGATGAACTGGTACCAAATCACCTTTCTTCTGTGAAACAGTTTCACTTTGTACATACAGTGGTCTGTCTTCCTGTTGATGTATCCTTGGATAGGGAAGAAA
Organism: Mystacornis crossleyi; assembly: GCA_013400655.1. Taxonomy (NCBI): domain Eukaryota; kingdom Metazoa; phylum Chordata; class Aves; order Passeriformes; family Timaliidae; genus Mystacornis; species Mystacornis crossleyi. Next base: position 15,053 of record VYZQ01012077.1, on the reverse strand, counting down.
TTTATGACAGTCCTGCAGAAAAGGCTAATGGAAGTCACAAGCATTTTCCTGCCCTCTGGCAGGTTTCTTGGAACCAAGAATGAAATTGGAAAGTGCCCTGTGTTGTAATGATGCATTTAAAGCAAATCCCTAAGAATTTTCAGCCATTTCATCTCTGAAACTTTGATTGATTTCAACTACTGCAGAAAAGTGATTCATAAAAGGGAATTTTAACAAGATTTAGGCAAGTGGAATTTTAGAATTAATTCATTAACAAGACTTATCTAATTTAGCAGTTTAGCATATTAATCAACTCAACATTTTACCCCCATTTTTTCTCCTGTCCATTTCCACTGTGGTATCAGTGTACTTTAGAAACTCTCCCTGACTCATTTTTATCTTGTTAAATTTCTTCAGCTCTAGAGAAAAAATATTGGCGCTTCAGCTGAGGTACTGCATTTTTAAACACATGGTGCATATTTTTCTCCCAAAGCT